>RJWM01016801.1:0-44583 GCA_004363535.1 Dasyprocta punctata
TGATTAAAGGGTATGTGTTTAAATATAAGATTGCAAAAGATTAAACAAAAGTAGCATATTTGATAAAATGTTGATCTGTGAGTTGAAAGAAGGTAATAAAATACAAATCATAATGATTTAAATTTATAAAGTGTAACAGAAAGCATGGGTTTTCTGGAAGTTATATTGGCAACCTTTAGAGTAAAAAATGTTAATACACTTCTGTATGGTCATCTCATTTCTAAGAAAACACTAAATGACCACAGATATATAAAATAATTTAGGAATAAAAGCATTCACTTTGAAATCCTCCGGAGCAAAGGAAAAAAAATCAATGAATAAATTAAATACTGAAATATGACAAAATAGTAATGTCATCTTTAAAAGACTGCTTTAGATACCTAGTAACATAAAATTTATGTTAAATAGAAATCAAATTGATTTTAATTAAAAAATATGTAATGGTAGTTACAATCAAAATGTTAATGTTGATTGTCAGATTCATTAGGTTTCAGTTTTATTTTCTTCATTTTCCTAGCACCAAAATTTCATGAAGCATGTTTTATTAGAAACAGAAAATTATTTCTAAAATTCTGAGATCTAAAACGCTAACTTTCCTAAGGTACTCAATAGTCTTCTCCTTTTTTTCTCCAGGCACCTTGGTGTATTTCTTTCTTTGAGACCCTCCTATCCCACTGGGAAGTCAATTAACGGAGGCAATAGATGTTACTTAGTTGTCCAATGGCTAATTATTCAGCAAGATAATTACAAAAGAATGATGTATTTCTGCAGTTGATAGATTAAAATGCAGGCAATTTTGATAAAAGGATATAGTTTACTACATGCCATTTTGATTTTTCTTCATAAGCAAAAGTCTTGAGTATGTAGCCTATGAAATATTACAATAAACATTCTAAGAAAAATTACTTTTAGGTCTTTAGAGTAACAGATATTAACAGGCATATATGATGGTTTCTGTTCATTGAAGTATGAATTATTCTTTCAGCAACCTCATTTTATTTTATTTCTTGACTAGATATGTTTTAAATATGCACTTCTGCTACAAAATACACAATTAAAATATCGATGAACAGCTAAATAACCCTATTTCTACCTTAATACTGTTTTATATAATCGCATTATATTTGAAAATGTAATGACACTTTGTAAAAACCTAGGCAATTTTTAAAAGATTGTAACCCTGGGGAAATATTGAGTGTAATAAAATTCACCAGGTAATGTTACCTTTGGTCTACATTCCAGTTTATTAAGAGCTGTAGCTTGGGAGAACCCCTTTTAATCTATCATTCTCATACATATTAATAAGCTCAGGTTCAAGCAAAGGATGGTGATAATTTGGTTGCTGTTATTTTCATCCGCATACAAATCCGCAAATCCAATACTGAGTCGTGAAAATCCTCCTTTGTCAGTGCCGCAGAACCGTTTCTTTCTCTGGGAATGAATAAGAAAACTAGTGATGTGTGCATGTTTAAGGAAAGAAAAAAGATCAGTATATTTACTATTTTAAAGAAGTTTTGACCTGGATTTTGACAATGTCAAGATTTTCAGTGTGTATGTGCCTGTTTTGGAGATAGCGCTGGTTCCCTTTCTTGAAGACACAGATATCCTGTATTATTTAAATAAGCAAAGGTAAGAACCCAGAGCTACTCTTGTGCTTTTCACATATGCTTCCACATCTGTTTTGATTTATTGAGGTATCAGTTTTTGCTTTGCTTTCTGTGTTACATGCTTTTAAGTACAACTGGCAATTTCATCTTTATTTATTCTTGGCATTTTTGACTGATAAGTGAATACTAAAATACGATTTTAGTTAAAAATAAGAATACATGAGTATGAGTTTGCTAATCTTAAAGTCGCTACACAGTAATGCTATCTACTATTTGCACATTGAAATTTCATTTGTAAAAGTGGAAAGCAATGATTTTGGCAGATATATTTTTCTCCAAAGAAACTATTAAATACTTACTTTTCTTTCTGTTGAAAATATTAGACTTTGTGGAGATGGGAAGGGAATCCAGGGAAAGATGGAGAAGGAAAAGGGAAGCAAAAATGATTAAGATTTGATATTCCTCAAGATGAATGAAAGTAGTATGTGTTGCAAACATATTGTAATAAAAAAGAATATAAAAATGAAATATTTTAAGAAAGATAAATGGTAATACAGCACTTCCAAAATATGAGCTCCAGCTCACTGGAAACTTCGTAAGTCTTCAGTCCTTTTTATAAGCATTTTTATAACAACTTGCATACTCCATTGAAATAAGCAAATAAGCTGTCTGAAAAGAAGGGCTGACCTGTGGCAGCATATTACAATGTGACATGGCCAGAATTTCTTCCACCTGGCCTTGTTTTAGACTTTAGACTAAAACTAATGAGATTAAGACTAATTAGACTTTCAATAACTTATCAACTACTGTGATGTTTTATTTTTATAAATTTAAAAACAACCATGTCATTTTGATTGGATCATGAGTATATGTCTCCAAATATTGGTGACTTAATTCTATATTAGAAATCTGGACACTATTAGTTTTACAAATATTTCTGTGGGTCTGTATAACTGGTGTGTATATTTTGATTTTTTACGTATTCCTTAGTCAATTCCTATTACACTTTCCTTCTTTCACTCAACTAGTGTCCATCATCGCCACTCGTCATTGTTAACTAAGCTGGCAAACAGAAGAGGGTGGGGAGTGAAACATCAGGATGTAAATGTCATATAAAGAACTAAGCTTTGTAAATTGCACTTTATATCCCGTAGAAAATACACCCTCCTTCCTGTACTCTAGAAACATCAATCACAAAGATAATCTCAGTGAAGCAGAAAGAGTATGCAGGTTGCAGTCTACGGCTACAGTCAAAGTTAGAAGTTGATAAGAAAATTGTAAACTAAGGAGTCCCTCCTTTAGAAATGATTTTTTAAAAATCAAAAGCAACCTAGAAGAGCTATTTAACTGAACTCAATAGCAGAATAGTGCAGAGTTTTCTCTTTTTAATTAAGGTAGTTTTTTAAATTCTGAGGTTAACATGTCTTAACATGTAATTTTTAGATTAAAAATCTTGGCAAAATATCCTTAGAAAACAAGTGTATAACTGTATATTATGAATCAAAAGTTAGATTGACTAATAAATAAAATTGAAAAAAAGATTTAAAAACTGTACAAGAATTACCTCCAAAAAAGTCACATCATTTGCAGGAAATTGGATAGAACTTGAGACCATAATGCTAAGTGAAACAAACCAGGCACAGAAAATTAAATACTACATGTTTTCTCATATGTAAGAGGACCAAGATAGATGCTGGGAAACAGAGATGGACCTTTTGTAAACAGGAAGAGGACCAAGAGATGAAGGGAGAGGGAAGAGAGGGGAAGGGAATGAAAAGTTAAAAAGAATTACTCTGTGCTGTGTACATGTACCAACTCCCTTTCAAAAATGCAATCATTATATACTACAAACGTGTACTGGTCCAAGTATGGTGGCACACACCTACAATCTCAGCACTTGGGAGGCTGAGGCATGAGGATTGCCTAGAGCTCAAGGCCAGTCTAGGCTACATAGTGAGTTCAAGGCCACAGTGAACTACACAGTGATAACCTATCTCAAACAAACAAACAACAAACAAACAGACAGTACTAATAAAGCAAAAATTTGAAAGAATAAAAGAAACCTAAAATATTTATAAATAAAAGAATAAAGTAAAGGAGACACGATAGGAAACAAAAAGAGACATTTTAGGATGCAGGAGGGCTGAATTAATTAATTTAGGAACAAGGAGGGAGGAATTAAAGGAGAGGAGGTAAAGGGATCAAAGATCAAGATATGTTATATGCATGTAGCACTGCCCCCAAGTAAGTAAAACTATCATTTTTTTTTTTTTTGTACCAGGGATCGAACCCACAACCTCACTCCTGCCAGGTAGGTGCTTACGCCACTGAGCTAAATCCCCAGCCCTATTTTTTGAGACATGGTCTCATGATGCAGTTCAGGCTGGCCTTGAACTCACTTTGTAGCCTAGGCTGGTCTCGAACTCACAGTGATCCTCCTACCTCAGCCTCTCGAGTGCTGGGATTAAAGGAATGTGAAAACTATTATGTATTACAAATATACAGTGATGAAGGTAAACATGATGTACTGGAAACACACACTAACAAAAATAAAACTTTAAAAGAATTAAAAAGATGTTTAAGGTCATTCTGCCCTAAGTATTTTTTACTTATTAATTTATTCCACACACACATGTATAGTCCAGGCACTTTCCTACACAGAAACTCTTCTTTGTTCTCTGTTGTATCCCCATTAATAGGTCAAAGGGATAACTCCACATAATGCTATAGCTGTTTACTTTGGGTGATAATATGTAGCATTTGGACTGCCATAGTTAGTTTGGGTTATGTATGGTGCTAACCCAAGCTGGTTCTTTCCTATATTCCCTATAATTTACCTGCCTATCACAAACACTATGCTGAGATTTTGAACTAATATAGGGACTCTATGCTGGACAAATGCTTACAATCATACCTAACAGTTCTCAAATGTCAAAGTACAAATCAACCTAAGCTTTAACAATTCATATGTGGTTGAAAAAAATAACTGAAAAAAATGTAATATGCTTGTGTCATTTTCATAATTTTGTTAGGTTTGGTTTTATTCTGTCTTGTTTTGTTGTTAGATTTTACTGTGTCTGATGGTATGAGCAGCTATTTTGAAGATAATGGGATGTATTATGGTAACCATTGCTGATTTCCTATTTTTTTGTTTTGAAGTCCTATAATGCTTTGTTCTTTCATTTTGATTGGTTTTATTCTGTCTTGTTTTGTTTGATTTTACTATGTGTGATGGTATGGACTGCTATTTTGATGAAAACAAGAAACATTATGGTAGCCATTGTTGATTTCTGTTATCTTGTTTTGAAGTCCTATAATGCTTCCCTTCTTTTGTTTTGATTGTTTTTGTTCTGTTTTGCTTTGTTTGATTTCATTATGTGTGAATGTATGGACAGCTATTTTGAAGAAAACAAGAAACACTATGGTAGTCATTGAAATTAAAGTGCAAAAAAGTAAGAGAAATTGTAGGTAAGGAGTTCCAGATATAACACCTTTTATTCATATTGTTCTATAGCTCCTGTTCAATATAATAAAATCAGAAACAAATATCTTAAAGAGATAAAATTATATTTACCTGTGAATAATATGATTGCCTACTCAGAAAACCCTATGGAATCAATTCTAAAAATATTAAAATTGATAAGAAGTTCAACATGATGGTAGGCTACAAAATAATTAAATGAATTAAAAGCTTCCTTACATACCAGTAATAACTAGGCAATTAATAATTAATACTGATAAATGGAAATTTTAAATGCATAGAATAAATTCAATAAGAAATATTCATAGCTTGTTTAATGAAAATTGAGAGAGAAAATAGATTTTAAAGCCATTAATAAATGAGATGATATCCCTTGTGTGGTAATATTTTAACATGATGATTCTCCCAAAATTAATCCACAGATGTATAAAGTGCATTGGAAGTTTCCTTGGGAATGTGATTATTCTAAACACAACTGTCAATAATAAATGTCTACATTGTACTGTCATAGGAATAGTTATTAAACAGTAATAAATGGTCATTTAAATACAGTCACTAAAATGATAAATATAGGTCTTTTTAAATTGGATGCGCATGTAATGTTTGTGCAGTGAAATAATTAACAAAAGCAAAAAGAAAATTTGTGTTGCTTATTATACACTAGGCATTGTACAAAGTGCTGGGGGTATAAAAAATGGAGCCCATGGGTCCTGCTCTCAATCCTAGTAAGACAGTCACTGACATAATGAACCATAATAAAATAATAGGTCACTGAATTAATGATAAGCTCTGTATTTTATGTGAGTACAAAGGAGGAGCCCCAAGCACCCAGGGACCCTAAATCCAGCTGTATTTGCCTACTGGGATTGCCGTAATGAAATACAGATAGATGCAATAAGCTACAGAACAAAAATATTTTAAAAATAATTGCGTCTGTACTGAACACAGACAGACATTTTTTTCTTGTTATTACTCCCTAACAAACCAGTGTAACAATTTATCAACATAGCATTTACAGGGTGTTAGGTATTTAAAGAAAAAGGGGAAATGTGAGTAGGTTGTACTTATATTCCATACCCCTAATGGAGTGGTTTATGCAATAGAAACCCACTTCTCACACTTCTGGAGGCTGAAAGTCCAAGACCAAGGTGTCAACAAGTTTGGCTTTCTTCTGAGGCACCTCTCTTAGACCTGCATATGGCCATCTTTTTGCTCTGTCCTCACAGGGTCACTCCTCTGCATGTGCAGCCCTTTCTGTCTCTTTATATGTCCACATTTCCTCTTCTAGGGACACAAGTCAGCTGGTGCTTAGTATCCTAATGGCTGCATTTTAACCTATTCATCTCTTTAAAGGCTCTCACTCCTTCACTCCAGTGCAGCCATGTTCTGGATCACTCGGGGGTAGGGCTTCAACATGTGAATTTTGAAGGGACACAATTCAGCTCATAAAACCAGCCTGGCTGAGACAGGAGAATCACAAGTTATTGTAAGCATTTCTTCACATTGTTAGATAATGTTCTTTAAGAAAAAATACTGAGATGTATCTTTGTACTACAACTTTAAAATATGTTCACATTATACAAAATCCAAACAATATGGAGGTATATAATTCTATTCTCTCTATAGAGGTAACTGTTATTTATACCTTGATGCATAGTGTTCTGTACATTTTAAAAGTTGTATCTGTGTTTTCCTTTTGCCTTGGTGGAGTAGAGTACCTTCTTTACGAAAACTTTGCACTAATGGAGAAGAGACCATAATTTACTTTTTAAAAGGTACATATTTTACTTTTTAATTCCAATATAATAAGGAGTATATAAAAATAACAAATACTTCTTTTACAATAATCTATAGGGACATTTGCACAGAATTCTCTAGAAACCACCAACAATTGAGGAACCCTTGTATTTGTTGAATCATTCCTGACCATCTTCAAATCATACTTAAGTATTATGACCATTCTCAGTTATATAATATATATGATGTTTTATAGTCTGTGTACTAAATCAACCTTACAAGTGGAATCAGGATCCCCTAACTTTGCTTCCGTGTTTTATATATATATATATATATATATATATATATATATGTATTCCAGATTCATATTCATAAATATGAATCACAACATAGTTGTTATGGTAATGCTATTATATGAGTTAAATTACTATGCAGGTCATAAACAAGAGAACAAACATTTATTGCTATATGACTTAATGTGTTTACAGGTTAATAAAGTACACAAATGACACAAGTAGGTGGCAGAATTTTACGCTTACTTAAGAAAGGTAGGCTTAAGGTACAATTAAGTCAGAGGACCAGGGTGCATAGTTCCTTATGAGATAATAATGACACCTGACACCTTGCAGTCATTTATCAAATATATATTGAATATTGAATGAATGAAAGAACCCAACTGAAAAAATGAACCAGGTATATAAAAATGTAATTCACAAAAGAAGAAATCCAAATGACTAACAAACATGAGAGTTTGTCTAACTTTGTTACTAAGTGCAAATCAAAAGCCATGTGTATGTGAATTTTTTTCATGTATCAGATTCAAGAAAACTTTAAAACCGACAAGATTAATTATAGATTGAGATAAGTGGTACCCTTGTTTAGGTCTAGAAGAATATGAAATAATACATCAACCTAGAGCAGCAGTTTGGCTGACTCTGGTGAGTTGAAACTAGATCTGGCAACTCTCCTGCTGAACCTGTAAATGAGAAGCACCGCTGCACGTGTGTCTATGGAGGCTTGCAAAGGATATTTATGGAATATCCTGTTCATAACACCAAAAATGGAAACAATCACATTTTCATTAATAGAAAAAGAATCAGAATGGAAAGAAGGAATAAAACATGGAGCACTATAGGCTATTATATGAATAAGCAATACTATAAAATGAAATAGCTCCATGTCTAACAGTATAGACAAATTTTCAAGACACAATTTTGAGTGAAAAAAGCAAGTTGCAGAATTATGCATAGGGGATGATAGTGCTTTGTAAAACTTTAAACACATGTCCCAAGTTATACAACGGCGGGGACGCTTATGTGGTTGTAAAGGGATGGAGGATGGTTGGAAACTCACACAGCAGAGTTAAAGCAGTCAATGTTTCCAGGGAGGCAGCAAAGTGGGAAGGCAAGGGTGAGGCTGGGAAGCGACTGTTTGTTAAACAGCTTTAACTGCAGGTATAAAACTTTATTTATATTTTTCATACATCATAAAAGAACTGAAAGTCAATTTGACAAGAGTCAACAGTTATTAATTCCTGGTGTTAGTAATATGGATGATACAATTTTACACTGGTGTGCATTTTGAGTTGGGGATCTATATATATCCACTAAATAATTAATTTACATAATACACAATACAAATGGCACAAAAGATACACAGTGACGATTATTCTTCCTCCCATTCCTGTTGCCCTGTCCTGAGGTTCTCAGAGGCAGGAGATCACTGTTGCCACTTTCATGTCGCATTTTTGCAGATTATTTTCTCTCTCTTTTTACACACACACACACACACACACACACACGCACATACACTTCCTCTTTCCTGCAAATGCTAGTACACCATATATTTGAAGGGTTTTTTAATACCTGTTTGTGCAGAAATGCTCTACTATTTTTAGTGACTGCTTAGTGTTTCATCCCATGGGATATCTTTTTGGGGATTTTGTTTTGTTTTGTTTTGTCTTTACATTTTTTTAAAATTTAATTTTAAAAGGAATACAACAGAATAATAAAATGAACTGAAACAGTGATAAGACAGTAGGAAATCTACAATAGTTACTATATTGCACATTGTTGTCCTGTAAATAGTTGCTCAGATTACTGGCTTTAGGCTTGCAAAGTCAATCAAACAATATGGTTCCTCCAAATCAACTGGTTGCCTATGGGAGGTGGGGGTGGCATTGGGGCTGTTCTTCTTCTCTGAGATATCTTTTTGAAAGAAATTAATGATTTTTAAAGGTTAAGAAAAAGGAAAGAGAAAGGGTGATTGGATTTTGCAGAGAAAAAGATGATCGTTCAGTAGACAGGGTAATATCTTGAAGATTCTAGAACAGGAATACAGTGGTAGATGCTCTTTATAAGGATTAATTTGGGAGTACTTTGGAGGATAAAGCAGAGGGAGCAAGATACTGAATTTGAATGAACCACTCACAAGATTTAGTCAAAGACAAGCAATAATTGGCCTCTGACAAGTCTGAGTGAAAATTTCAATGAAAAGATGGTAGTAGAGACAAAGCAACTGCAAGAGTACAGCACAAGATACTTTTTCTTTTTTCTTTTGGTCCCAGGGATTGAACTCATGACCTCATACTTACCAGGCAAGTGCTTGAGCCACTGAGCTAAATCCCCAGCCCAAACATGTGATACTTGACAGAGAGGTTAGAGAAGAAGGAAGAAGAGTTGAACATAACTACCTGCAAGCTCTGAGTGAATTTAGATGAGTGGGAGCAGAGAGATTCTAACAAGTAGGAGAATCAGGAAGAAGGGCTGGTTTGCTGGGGAAGGGAGTGGAAGTCCCTTTGGATGTATTGGCCAAAGGACTCTGTTGTGGATGCTTCAGAAATAAGTTTAAGGAGTTTGGCTAGTGGGAAGTATTCACAATATTTGGAATGAATGAATGAATGAAATGTGGTAGAGGAGCAAAGGAAGGTGGTTAAGCCTAGTCCTGTGGAATTGGAAAGGTTAAACTTGAAGGAGGAATATGGGTAAAAACAGGCAAACTGGCCCACTGCTCCTCAGCAGCACAGGAAGCTGGATGTGAGGTTGTATATTTAATTAATTTCTATAAAACACGGTGTCGCTACTACAAATGGAAAGACAGTGCAAAACGAAACAAAAACCAAGTGAGCCCTGTCGTGTAGGAACTGGCTACAATTTGGTGGTCTCAAACTTACTATTCACTGATGGAAAAAGTGAATCCCACATCCGTGTACCTCTCTGTGGCTATAGAGTCCTGAAACCCAATCCTTCACAATCCTGATTTGCTGCACCAGGATTTTATGGAAATCAGGCCAAGGTGATAAATGGAAGAGTTTGGAGTGGTAGCAAAGCAGAGTGGGATTCATTCCCTCATCACTTTCTCTTCTGCTTCCTTCTCCCTTCCTTCCTTCTTTTCCATGCACTTCATGAGGTACTTGCTAGGTACTAAACAGATTGTTAAATGCTAAGATGATATGAACGAAACAACAACAAAAAGAGTTTTTTCTTCCTTTAAAAAACTGTCCTCTTGAGAAATTATACAAAAATCTTTTCTGATGTTTTCCCTAAGACAACAATACTCAGAATTTCTGTGCAGTAGGGGTTTAAGAACAGCCATTTGGTGAAGCAGGGGCTGGAAACTTACCTTAAAGTGGCATCCATTTCCCAAATCTACAAAATGTGTTTATTTGAGGTTTGGCTATTATGAGCAGGTAAAACCTTCAAGGCCACCCCTTTAAAGTTTGGTCAGTATTTTAAGACAGGCGTTTTGAATTTATATTCCGGAACTGCCAACAATTGGTTGAAGCCAAAAGACACATCTCTGTCTTTCAAAGAGAACATAGTACCATGGGGTGGAGCAGAGTTAAGTATCACATGGGGTAATTGGTGAGCGAACTCCTTGTCCCTAGGTCTGAAAATACAGAGGCTAAAGAGAACATACTGAAGTTCTTTCTAACTTCCATGTGCCCATACTGCCTATCAATGCCTCACCAGAACGTAAAAGAGGTACAAACAATTCTTGGAGGCATTCTTACTGAAGCAATCAGAATGCTGGGAGGATCACGCTTAGAACCCTCAACCTTTTACAGATGACAGAGCATTCAGTAGATGAGTGATTTGATCTCTCTCCCTCTTTCACCCTCTTTCACACACACACACACACACACACACACACACACACACACACTCCCATAAACTGCTCTTCATCATCTGACCTGCTGTAGTCACTTGAAGGCACCCTATTCTAAGCACCTCATTCCCTCTTGCATTTGTTTTTGTACCTTGTTCTGCTTCTACCTAGAATCCTGTTCTGCATGATAATGAATTGTGTCCACTCTTTGTTCAAGGTCCCTCTAGCCTAGGCTTTTCAGGAAGCCCTATATCAATTTCCCTGCAGAGGGTTAGGTCCATCTCTTTTTGGCTCCCACAGCACCTTTGGCCTTGACTCATCTCAGTGTGCTGGGCATCACTATTTGTCCCTTGGGATCCTTTCTATCACTTCTTCCCTGTGCCCTCTGAATTCAGCCAGAATCCCAGCAGGAGATTAGTGTGTGTGTAGTGGGGGAGGGAATCTAGTATTGAGTGCCCTGGCTGTGGGCTGGCCTTGTGCTGGCCTCTTGCTTCAATGTTAAGCCAGTGTTCACCCTAGGTATTTATTCTGCACAACAACCTGTCCTTCTAGAGCTATAACAATGCCCTCTTCTAGCTTTTGGCACCTGGTTGTAGTAACGGGTTGGTTACTTCTACCTCCAGATCGCTGTACTATTTTTTGAGATACCTTATACTCACACCTTTGTAAGTAGTCACTTCACAAATAATCTCTTCTGAAATTATCCCTGTCTTAGTTTTCTGTCATTGTGACAAATACCTGAGATAAACAACTTTGAAAGAGGACTTTGGGAAATAGTCCAGGTCCAAACTATAGCAATCTCATTTTGAGTGTGCCTTTGTTTTTGGCTGGGACCATGACTGAGGACCTCCTTCAAAAGGGTTATTTATCTGTTACATATCCTTTCTGTCTTATTCATGCACCATGAATTTCTTGAAGGCATATATTATATATCTTGCTAATCTCTGTATTCATAGAATTGAGAGCATTTTCTGTTGCTAGTAGGTGCTGGTAAGTATTTTTGGTGGAGGGAAAGAAAACTTGGAAGAATAGAAGGATATAGGATTATAGTCAAGTAGATTTCTCATTTTAGTTTGATTTCCTAATGATTTCTTACTTTTTGCTCATCTCCAAATCAGTCCAGTTACTGCTTTCTCTGTGTTTCTACTCCATGAAAATCACTTCCCTGCATGCTGGTGACTCAGATTTGGCTCAGTTCTCTTGAAATTTTTTGTCATTGAAAGGCCAAAAGTGGTAAAGCTTAGTAAAGTAGCAGTGGTGGGAGATGTAAGTGAAGTCTGACACTCAGTAAGAGGCCTGGAACAACTCCCACATCCAGTCAGAAGAGGACTGGTGATCATTATCAAGGAACAGTTGAGACTCCAGAGCAAGAATTTTTAGTATCTAACCTACATTTCCTCTACACAACTACTGAATTAGCCATCCTACATACACTTGGGACAATGTCATTTTCTTGCCTTTAAATTTTTGAATGACTCCTCCTTTCCTAAGGGGAGAATGAGCTTTTCTTTTGACAGAGTGACTTTACTTTCACAGATCTATTTTCCACTACTCTGTGTGTAGACATTAAATCAGATTCATTTCTATTCTGCAGCTGGGGTTGTATCCCACATTTATGCTTTTATTCATGGATTCCCATTTCCTACACAGGAAGATCTTTTTCTTACCTCATTTGCATCTGACAAACCCTATCCACTCATGCCCCTCATTTTCTGTTTGCTCTCAGATCTGTTTGCCTATTTCTACTTGCTCTTGCAACCTATTAATTGGGCACAGACTTTGATGACCTGGGATATAGATTTTTTTATTTTCATTTTTATATTTCAATTGTTCTTCGCTAGTGCATAGAAATAAAATTCATGTTTCACATTGACTTTTTACTCCTGTGACCTTGAGAAATTCATTTATTTGTTCTAATCATTATGTGTAAGTTCTTCAGGATTGTCTACACTAATACTTCATCAGTTACAAATAATCATAGCTTTATTTCTTCCTTTCCAATTAGAACCATCTCTCTCTCTCTTTCTCTCTCTCTCTCATATTATTGCAAGGACTAGGACTTCTAGTATAATGTTGAATACTTGCTTTGTTTTTGACCTTAGGAGGGAAAACATTCAGTGCTTCATCATTAGGTATGATGCTAACTACATAGTATTTTTTGGTACATGCTCTTTATCACATTGAGGAATTTTCTTTCTATTCCTTATTTGCTGAGAGTCCCTATTATGAGTCAGTGTTGAATTTTGTCAAATGTACTTTCTATACCAACTGAAATGAGTGTATAATTTTTCTCCCTATCTTTTGTTCTATTAACATAGAGAATTTAAATGATTATTTTAAAATTGAAAAATGTAATTCTTGTTTGAAGCTATGAAAATTTTTAATGTAAGTCATAATAGTGATATAGGGGAATGAAACTCTTAACCTACTAGATGTCTGGTATGAGTTTGTGTTTTTTAAAATAGAAGCATGAATTTTAGGAACAATGGAGGTTAAGAGCAGAATATATTTATTGAGAGAAAGAAAGCTTCTGTCTGGGGGAAAGACAGAAGGGGTCCCAAGTGGGTTGTCTGTTTTAGGGACTATTACAGAGCAAAACCACAAGGTGAGCCGGCTCCAAGGTGGGGAAAACACAGGAACCCACAAGGTGGGACAGAACTGTGGTCAACCAATAAGATTAACTGCTCAGGTAAAACTGGTTAAATCGGGGACAAACAGAAGTGAGTCACGTAGCAAGTGGGCATGCTTAAAGAACAGTGACTCTTCCTGTAGGGGGTTGGGATGGTGACTCCTGACTTTCTCAGAGAACTATTTAGACTATCAATCCTTAGAATGTGGGTGTATTTGTTTTGCCTTTTGTCTTCAGATCTGGCCCACAGTGGGAGGTGTTTGTCTCCTCCAAGGTTGCAAGTTATCTGGTCTTTTGCACTGGCTCCTTTGAGGGCCCAGCCCTGTCTCACTGTCTATAATATTTTTAACTAATTCAGCTGCCTGTAACAATACTTGCTTGTGAATTTTGACTGTAAGAATTGATTTAAAAATTTTCAGATTTGAGTATCTGAGATGTCATAGAAGTCACAGAGAGAACATATGTTTATCCTTGTAAATAACTGCTAAAGTTTGCTAAGTTGGTTTTATCATCTTCCCTCCCACATGATATGACATTTGTGTTAGTCTTTTAAATTTTAGCCATTCTATTGTTTATCAAATAGTTATCTCGTTTGGGTTTAATTTTTGTTTTAAGTAAATATGATGACTCATGATGTTAAGCACATTTTCAGTGTTCATTGGTTACTTATTTAAAAAATTTTAAAACTGATACACAAAAACAAAGATTCCATACATTAATGGAGTCTTATGTAATGTTGTAACACATGTGTACATTGCATAATGTTTAGCTTAGGGTATATGTGTTTAGCTCCTCAAATATTTATCATTTCTTTATGGAAAAAACTTTCAAAATTCTTTCCTCTAGCTTTTTGAAATATATAATATATTATTGTTGCCTGCAGTCACCTTACTGTTCAGTAACACTCCAGAAGGTCTTGCTTCTGATTACAACTTGGTAACCATTGATCAACATTTCCTCACAAAGCTTCTCCCTTTCTCCACTTCTGGTAACCACCATTCTACTGTCAATTTCTATGAGGTCAACTTTTGTAGATTTCATGTATGAATGAGATCATGCAATATTTTGCTTTTTCTGCCTGGCTTATTTCTCTTAACAAAATGATCTCTAGTCCTATCTAGTCCTATCTATGTTGCTGTACATGTCAAGGTTTCATTCTTTTTTCAATGAATGAAGAGTATTCTATTGTACATACATACCATTTTACCTTTATCCATCCATCAATTGATGGAGAGTTAGGTTATTTCCCTTTGTCAGCTATTATGAATAGTGTTACAATGAACATGGGAATGTAGATGCCTCTCTGACATACTGATTTCACTTCTCTTGGATATATACTCAGTAGTAGGGTTGCTGAATCCTATTTTTTGAGGATCCTCCATATTGTTTTTCATAGTGAATACTAACTGACACTTCCAAAAACAGTGTGAAAGTGTCCCCTTCTCCACAGCTTGCTAGCACTTGTCTTTAGTCATTTTGATAGCAGTCATTCTTACTGGGGTGAGGGATATCTCATTTTGGGTTATTTTTTGCTATCACATTATTGGAATTCCTTACATATTCTGGATATCAGAATTTCAGATATGTACCTTGCAAGTACTTTCTTCCATTCTATAGGTGGTGTCTTCACCCTGTTGATCATTTCCTTGGCTGTGCAGAAGCTTTTTAGTTCAGTGCATCCAGTTTATGTATTTTTCCTTTTGTTTCCTTTGCTTTTAATATCTTGTCCAAAAAGTCCTTGCACATTACAAAAATCCTGAAGTATTTCCCCTGTGTTTTTTCTAGTACTTTCATAATTTAAAGTCTTATATTTAAATCTTTAATTTATTTTCAGTTGATTATGCATCTAGTGGGAGATAAGGGTTTACTTTTACCCTTCTGCTTGTGACTATCCAATTTCCCCAGAACCATTTATTGAAAAGACTGTTCTTTCTCCAATGTGTGTTCTTAGCACCTTTGTCAAAAATCAGTTGCCTATACATACAAATATTTGTTTATATGCTTTCTATTCTATACCATTGGTTTATGTGTCTGTTTTTATGCCACTTTCATCTGTTTTGATTCTTACAGCTTTGTAATATATTTTGAAGTCAGGTAGTATAGTGTCTTTCTTTCTGTAGTAGTCATGGTTTACAAGGTGTATTGGGTATGCTATGTCCCCCCAAGTCCTCGTATACTTTCAAAGGGGCTAAGTCCGGTGCTTGCTTGTGTTCGGTTTGTTGTCTGGCGCTGGGATTGGCAATGTGAGTGCTGTACCTGCCTGGAGGTGGAGTCAACATACAGTGTAAATGAGGTGGATCTTTCTCTTGCGCTTCCACCTTCTCTCTCACCAGTGCATCTTGCTGCTTGCGGCTGCCATGAACGGCAGCCCCGCCACGCCATGCTGCCTTGGAGCCAGCTAAGTATGGGCTGAAACTCTGAGAAACTGTAAGAAATAAACCTTTCCTTCCCTAATTTTGGGTATTTTGTCTCAGCAATGAGTGAAAAGTAACTAAGACACACGGGAAAAGATTTAATACAGGATACATAATTTATAAGATTATTTTATAATATTCACCCAAAAAGTCAAATGCAGAAGAGTGTGGGAGATCTGTCCACACAACAGACTCAAAGAATCCATCTGAGGGCCTGGATCCATCAGCAATGTCCTGCTCCAATTCAGCTGAAGACCTCCAGCCCATGGCAATGTCCTCCATGAGTCCAGTTGAGGACCCACGACCATGTCTCATGCAAGTCTGTATCAAGGATCTGTACTGGCAAGTCCCAAAAGTCAGTGGTGAAAGCTAGAAAGTCTGTGCAAGCAGGATGAAGGATCTGTGCCAGCAGGCTGAGGGATCTGCATTGGAGCCAGGAAGCAATGCTCAAAATAAGGACCAGAGCTCCCCAAAAAGAACCACAGTCATCCTCAGCAACAGTGAGAACCTGAGCTCCTCCAGTGATGAGAACTGCTGAGTTCATACCAGGAAGCTGGCATGACAAGCTTCTCCAGGAGTATCAACAGCACACCATCTTCCCCTCCAGTTTTCCTTTTATGCTGCTGACCACAATCCTCAGGTGGTTCTTCTACACCCAGAACCATGTTGATTCAGTTCAGTTGGGTATTATAAGTTGACCATTAGGTAATCCACCACACTTTCTTTTCTTGTTTACTTGTTTTCTTATACTGGGGATTAAAACCAGAGGTACTTTACCATTGAGCTAAATACTTAACATTTTAAAATTTAAATACTTAATTTTGAGATGAGTTCTTCCTAAATTGCTCAGGCTGACCTTGAACTTGTAATCCTCTTGTATCACCCTCCAAGTAGCTGTAATTTCAGGTGTGCTCATGGTGCCTAGCCATTGATTTTTTTTTTCCTCAAGAAAGCTTTGGCTATTCGAAGATTTTTGTGATCTCATAAATTTTAGTATTTTCTTTTCTACTTCTGAGGAATATATATATATATATATATATATTTTTTTTTTTTTTTTGGGGGGGTACCAACGATCCAACTCACAACCTCGTGCCCGCTAGGCAGGCGCTTATGCCACTGAGCTAAGTCCAGAGCCCTACTCTTTTTGAGATAGGGTCTCACTATTCAATTCAGGCTGGCCTTGAACTCACTTTGTAGCTCAGGCTGGTCTTGAACTTGCAAGAATTCTCCTGCCTCAGCCTCCTGAGTGCTAGGATTACAGGCATGTGCCACCATGCCCGGCTAGTCATCATTGTTATTTTGATGGAGATTGCATTGAATCTGTAGATCACTTTGGACATTTGAACAGCATGAATTCTTTTAATCCATGAACCCAGGATGTCTTTCCACTTTTTGTGTCATTTTCAAATTCTTTCATTGATGTTTTATAATTTACATCATGGTGATTCTTCACCTCTTTGGGTAAATTTATTCTTAGGTATTTTATTCTTTTTTTGAAGCTGTTGTAAGTGAAATTATTCTTTATTTCTATTTCAGGTAATCAACTATTCACATGGAACATCACAATCGACTTATTTATTGATTTTGTGTCTTACAATGTTGCTGAATTTACTTCTTAGTTCTAGTAGTTTCTGGAGGTGATTTGTGGGTTTTCTCTACACAAGATCATGTCATTTGCAAACAGTAATGATTTGATTTCTTTTTCAACTTGTGTTTCATTTCTTTCTCTTGACTTCCAGTACTATTTTGAATAAAAGGGTGAAAATGGGTACCCTTGTCTTGTTCTGGATCTTAGGGGAAAATCAATTCAGTATAAAGTTAGATGTTGGTTTATTATAAATTGCCTCGACTAGGTTGAACTATATTTCTTCTATACCAACTGTGTTCAGAGTTCTTAATCATGAAGGGAAGTTGAATTTTACCAAATGCCTTTTCTGCATCTATTGAAGTGACCATACAGATTTTGTCCTTCATTCTGTTGATGTGGTGATTATTGATTAATTATAGTCCCCAGCGATTATTGTATTAGAACCTGTATCTTCATTGGGTCTATTAGTATTTGTTGTGCATATTGTGTGCCTAATATTTGGTGTCTATGTATTAGAATTGTTATTTCATCTTGCTGAATTATCAATATATAATGACTTAGTTTTTTTTTTTACTGCTTTAGATTTGAAGTTTGTCTTATCTGGGCATGATCACACCTGCTTTCTTTTGAATTTCATTTGCATGGAATACATTATTCTATCTCTTCCCTTTAATCTTTGTGTATGTTTAGAGGTGAAGGGATTTTCTTATAAGCAACAGATAGTTAAGTCTTATTTATTCATCTATTCAGTCACTGTGTCATTTAGTTGGAGAATTTAATCGATTTCCATTGAAGACAGTTACTGATAGATAAGGTCTCACTGTAGCCATTATGTAACTTGTTTTCTAGTTTTGTTTTCCTTTTTCTTCCTTCTTTCCTTCCTCTTTTATAGTCTTCCTTTGTGATTAAGTGAATTTCTCTAGTTTTAGTGTTTTTATTTCTTATTATTTTTGGTTTTTCTATTATAGAATTTTACAAAACTCTATAATATCTTGCAAAACATCTTTTGCTTACAACAAATGATAAACAGAAGCAAAACAACAAAAAAGCAAAAATACCTTATTAAAAGCCAGGCATGGTGGTGCAGACCTATAATTTCAGCACTCAGGAGGCAGAAGCAGGAGGCTTACTGTGAGTTTGAGGTTATCCAGGGCTCCATAGTGGGTTCAAGGAGATCCTGAACTGCATAGTGAGACCCTGTCTCAAACAAACAAACAAACAAACAATAAAAAAAACCCTAATAAAATTTTCCACTTATACACTATTCCTCCCACGTTATACATTTTTGTTTTGTTTGCTTTTTTTTTTTTAGGCAGGGTCTCACTATGTAGTTCAGCCTGGCCTTGAGCTTGCAGCAATCCTCCTCCCTCAGCCTCCTGAGTGCTGGGATTACAGGTGTGTGCCACCATCCCTGGCTATCCCACATTATGCATTTTTGAGCTCATTTTGCATCTTTCTCTATTGCCTGTCTTTTAACATCTTAATGTAGTTATTTTTAAAACTATTTTTTTAGTCTTTATATCACCAATATGAATTGTTTACACACCATGCTTGCAATGTTAGAGAATTCTGATTTCATTTGTATAATTACTCTTACTAGTGAGTTTTATACTTTCTTACATTTTCTTCTTACTGGTCAATGTCTCTTTCTTTCAGTAGAAGAACTTTCTTTAGCATTTTTTATATGTCCTCTAAGCTTCTGTTTGTCTGGATAAGTCTCTACCCTTTCATTTCTGAAGGACGGCTTTTCTGGGCATAGTATTCTTGGTTGACAGTTTTATTTTTTTCCTTCAGTGAAAAATTCACTGAAAATTTCACATAACTCTTTCTTGGTCTTTAAAGTTTCTGCCAAGAAGACGGCTGCCTGGCTGGCAAGCCTGTATAACCTTGTGTGTTTTTTGGTTCCTTCTTGCAGCCTTTAGAATCTTGTCTTTATCTTTCACCTTTGAGAACTCAATTATAAGATACATTGGGCAGGCTTGGTTGAGTTAAATTTGTTTTTATTTTGATTTTTATCAGTATGTGTTTGCAGTACATAATAATTATGTTCATTTTGGGGAGTTGGTACGTGTATGTAGCACATTTTACTTCTTTTTACTTCCCCTTCTCCCTTCCTCCCTTCCTCTTTGGTTGAGTTAAATTTGACTGGTGATTTTTGGCCATCTTGAACCTAGGTATTTGTATTCTTTTTAAAATATTTGTATTTTTCTTCTAGGAAGTATTGTGCTATTTCCTTGAACAAGTTTCATGTACCTCAGTAATCCAAATATTTGCTCTTTTAATGTTGTCCCCAAGGAACCCATAAGCTTTCTTAATTCATCTTCATGCTTTTTTTCTTCTTTTACTCCTCTAACTGGGTATTTTCAAATAACCTGTCCTTGAGCTCACTAATACTTTCTTCTGTTTGATCCATTCTACCACCGATGCCTTCTATCATGTTAAATTTCAGGTATATTTTTCAGGTCAAGAATTACTGTTTGATTTTTTTAAAAATTGCTATTGTCTTTTTAAGTTTCTCTGTGAGAGTATTGAAATGTTTCTCTGTGTTTTCGCCAAGCTCAATGGTTGTTATTAAAATAGATGTTTAAAATTGTTTGAGGGTTCTCCCATATTGATTATTATCTGGCCACTTTCTGGCACTTTATTAGGTGAGGTCATGGTTTCTTCATGCTACCTGTTGGCCTGTAACGTCAACCTGGTACCGAAAGATTCGGTGCTTATTACAGTCTCCTAATCTGGCTTTGTTTGTGCCTGTCTTTGTGAGCATTCTAAACAGGCTGCTTATTTTCTCTGAATCTGCAGTCAGTTCCATTATTTTAGCACTGGATAATGCCCAGACTCATTTGCCTAAAGTATGCTGTTGGTGTGTTATCACTGTATCAGTACTAGATGGTAATCCAGGCCCGGGTTTGTCACAAATACCTTGATGATATCTTGTTCAGAAAGAACCTGGAGGGCTGAGGTAGGCAGAGCGTTGTGAGTTCGAGGCCCAGCTTGGGCTACAATGCAAGCGCAAGGCTGACCTGAGCTACATAGTGCGACCCTGCCTCAAAAAAACTAGGGCTGGGAGTTTGGCTCAGTGATTTAAGTGCCTGTCTGGCAGGCGTGAGTTCGATCCCCGGTGCCGCCAAAAAAAAACAAACAAAAAAACCAACCAAACAAACAAAAAAAACAAAGTACCTGGAGGGTACTTCTGAGTAGTCTCTCCCTACAAGTCTCTTCTTGGGGCAAAGTTAGCTCCAGATGCCTCATCTATAGTTACTTTCCTATAAAAGTGGAATGGACCAACCCCAGGTTCCTAGGTAACACCTATGCTCACCATGCCAATGCTATCACCATAAAATTTGTGTCGTATCCTGAGTTCATTGTCCATCGAGACTCATACAACACTGGGGAAGGACCAAGGTCCACACTGCTATTGGCTGCTTATTGCTATGGTAGATTTAGGGCCCAAGATCACTGTGGTTAGCCACAGGTGATACTAGCTGGAATAGAAGGATAGTCAGAACATGTGTCTTCTACTGGCACTAGGGATATTCCAGAGGCTGTAGGTAGGTCTGAAGGTAGAGGCAGTTAGGACCTATCCAGTGATAGGTTTCACCAGCCTAGCACTATGCTCCAGGGCAGTCTTGTGCTTACTAACCTGTCCAACCCCAAGCAAAACTATGCTGCCTGAAGTTGGGGCAGTGGTGGTGATGGCATTTCCTTGGTCATCTAGGCTGATGATACAGTGAGTTAGAGTCAAGTTTCATAGTCACAAAGATCTGCACAGTCTCGGGGGATACACTGAGGCTCATACTGTGGCTAACAGTGGTATAGGCCCAAACACAAGTCCATCCTACTGGGTAAGAGGGCAGGTTTCTACGTTTGCTAGGATGTTTTTGAACCCCATTTGTAAGCATTGACTTGATGATCACTGGCTACCCAAGACTGGGAGACACATGGTGGAGTCAGTCCCTTGGCTACCAAGGCCAATACTAAGCTAGGTTGCAACTGAATTTCATAGTTGCAGGAACCTGCACCATCTCAGGAGACTGGTGAGTGTGCCCTGGGCCCACTTCAAGGAAATGAAACAGTTGAAATAAGAATCTTTGCTTGTGCTGCTGTCAGTCAAGATGCTCTTTCTGTGAATAAATCCTTGAGCTTCTTTTCAAGTCTGGTTCCCCAAGGGTGTCTTGCTCCCAGTTCTCTGCCTGAGGCTGGAGGAGGGGTGGTGGAGTGAGCCAGCTGCCTGTCCTAACATCATTCCCTTGGCTCAGCCCTTGTACTCTGGTCAGAAGGTTGTCCAGCATTTGCCTTTCACTGTGTTGGTATTGATTCCTGGCTTAACCTTCTCTCCTGCCTCCAAGGGCATGGATCTCTCTCTACCCTGGGTTGCTTGAAGTTGAGGGAGATGTGATGGGTCAGTTTCATCCTGCCTTTTTAGTACCTCTTTTCACTTTGTTCTACTGGAAGCAGGCACTATGGCCTCTTATCTGACTTCTTTATCTTTTGTTAAGGTGATTGACCCATGAATAGCTGCTCAACTTGGTATGTTGGTGAGGAGATTATTGCCAGGAGATTTTAGCAGCCATTTATTCAAACTTCATTGGCTGTTTTTAAATCTTCCTTCATGAAAGATTTTTTGCACATACTTTTACTAATTGCTTTTCTTTCAGTTATAGGTTTGTACACATTTCTTCTATATTCTGTATATGTGTTTTGTCAGATAAATCTTCTAGGAGTGTGATTATCTATGGCTTTCCGTGAATGAAAGTTTACAGTTTTGATGATATCCTCTTCATCAACAAACTTTTTTTAGATCCAGTAATTTTTTATGTCCCAAGAAATTTTATCTACTTTAAGGTCTAAGGATATTATCCTGTATCTCCTTATGGAAGTTTTATAATTTTAACTTTTATTTTAGGTTTATAATTTGTGTTGAATTAATTTTTGTGGTGGTGGGAGTAGAGGTTCTTTTTTTGATTCCTTACATTTTAAAATTGTAATTCTACTTTATTTGAACACTAAAGACACAGTATATTCAAGTTCCCTTAGTGAAATAAAGGAGTAATAGAGTCTGATAGTTTCTTGGTGGGACAAATACTCCTAGATGATTGTGTAGCATTAATTTTTGTTATTAGTTTTCTAGTTTCTTTAGATTTTCTGTGATAGTCTCTTGGTCTCTGGTTAAACTGGCAGTTTTTTGTTTTGCTTTGGTTTTGGTTTTGGTTTTTGGTACCAGGAATCAAATTCAGGACCTCTCACTCACCAGGCACGCTCTGTGCTGCTGAACTATATCTCCAGGCCAAAAGGTAGTTTTTGTAGGGAGACAGCCCAACCTTTTAGCACTCAAAATTGTCCCATACTCTTTCTCTCTGACTTTTCAGAACTTTCTCAAAATCTCCATGCTTCATGTCTTGGATCACATAAAATTTTCTTACTTTTGATGATTAACTTTATAATAAGCAATCAAAGTAATTATTTTCTGGCAAGTTATTTTATTTCTGTAGTAAAAACAAATGTATTTGTAGCTCCTGGTTTATTACTTAAATTTTCACTGAAAAATAAAATAATGAAAATAAATTATGATTCAGGTATACAGTAACGATTTAGTGCAGGATTCATTCCATTTTAATATTAGAAACTTTAGTGTTTGCCAAGTATTGTGTGCAACAGTTCTTGGTAAACTTTTCCAAAGAGCTCACACTCTAGCTGATGAGCCAAATGTGCCAGTACCTATGACTAAGCAAGGTATAAAGAGGTAGACGTAGAGACAAAAGGCATGTGGCAAATTCTTCTACCCAAGTAATTATTGAAGTCTTCACAGAGGTCATGTATGGACTGATTTTTGAAAGGTAAATAGGATTTTTCCTGAGGAAAAAAGTGTCAAGAATTCCATGTTAAGGAACGAGCATGAGTACAAACTACAAATACATCTGTCTAATATACTACTGAATGGTTACAATATAGAGGAATGGCCAAAGGTGGCCAAATTCCTGGAGTTTTGGAAACCTCAGTACTCTTAACTTCAGTGAAATCAGTTCTATATCACAGTGAGAGACATTCCTAAAAAAGCATAAATGCATTTCAGTATCATTGCTGAACTAGCCTTCTTCAAATTTCCTTTAGTGCTTGTGAACTTGGGACACACCTGGCAGTGATTTTTGCTTCTTCCATAAAAGATTCATGAATATATTTAGAGACCACATTCTCATTGTCTTGAAAGGTTAGGATACAATAAAAATTTACAATAAATTCTGGAAACTATCATGATGTAGATCTTCAAATGCCAACAGAATAGTTGTTTTGGGCAACAATATTCTTTCTGTAGTTTCTTCAAACAATAAAGACATTTGGTCAATGCCCTCTGTCTTTATCCCTCCCTCACCTCTCCTGCACTCTGTTTCCATTTTTCTCTTTCTTCCTTCCAATTTACCTCTTTTGCTCTCTTTCTCTTTCCTTACTCTCACTTTATTTGCCATTTTCAACATTCTATAGCACCCCCTATATTGAGAATCAGAAAAAGAATTTGTGCACTTGTAAAATAATAGTGGCATATTGCCTGTTTTAAATGGAAGGAATTTTAATTTGGGGAATGAAGAAGTAATGTTCACTGGAAGGCTCTCTAGACTGAACCCTAGAACAGCATTCCACAACTGGCCTGCAGGAAAGTGGGTGTCAAGGAAGCTCGCTGGAATGATTTATTCAAGATTACATCACCTTAACTGTAAACCAGGGATCAGGACGCCACTTCCACTATGACTGGACTCAAGATTCATTTTACTCCGGCATAAGTCCATTTCAGTATAAACTGGATGTCTTGCCTGCAGCACTCAGAATGCTTGTGACTGGAGAGAGTTTCCTATGGCAGAAAACTTAATGACCCCTGCCTGTTCATGCTGGAGTCACAGCAGAGTTGTCTGGAGTCATTGTCTTCACCTCACTTCTGCCTTCCAAATCTCATACAAGTGCACTTGACTGACTGAACTAAAGTGGTACCCAGAAGTGGAACTGCAAAGTAGTCAGAAGAATGCAGATTTATTAGCTCCTCCTGTCTTTGCAGAATATGAAAGTGCACTAGAAAGAGAGAAGAATGGGTGCTATGGGCCAATCCACCATGTCTACTACCCTAAGAACCATTCTAAAGTTGCTGTGAATTTAGCGAGTTTTCATAACTTCTAATGAAAAGTCACATGAACACAGATTTTATAATTCAAAAACAAGATTTGTTCTCTCAAAAAGCATTTCTTGAGTACCTATTATATGTAAGCATGCTGCTATGGTAACAGAGGTCTCTGCCTTTAAGAGGATCATAGTCCGAATGTGAAGGCAATGTTGAATAATAATTTAACATGGGGAAAAGTAATTGAAACATGTCATCATGGACTGGCTTAGTAACTAGGTGAACTACTTATTGAGCAGGTGCTAATTGTGTAGCATCACAGATAATAGACATTTGAAGGATAAAAAAAGAACTTATAATAAACTGTCCTGAAAAAGCCGGGAGTTTGGCTCAATGGCTTAAGCCCCTGTCTGGCAGGCGTGAAGTAGTGAGTTCGATTCCCGGTGCTGCAAACAACAACAACAACAACAACAACAAACAAAAAACAAAAAACTGTCCTGGATTAGAAGAACATGTAATTGAGGAACTGAGACATGTACACAGCACTGGTACCTGATAAAATTAGGACAGGCTAATACTCCAACTACTTAATAGTGATTATAGTTGAAAACTACTTAACAATGGCTTCAGTTTTGGAGTGTTTGCCAATCAGAAACGGCTGCTATCCATAGACAGCTAGCTGCCTCAGTGGTACTTTTACAAAAAAGCACTGTTGGAATTTGTATGATGATTGTATACCCTAAAGGTCTCTGGTCCCATGGAGTCTTTGGTTCTAAATAAGCTTGGACAATCACGAACAGCACTTACTCTCAGTTCCTGCCCAACCAATATTTTCAGGACCTCTAGCCTTACCATTTCAAAAAGTCTTTCCAAGATTTTTCAGGCATCTCAAGGGATACCTCACATGTGCAAATTTTTGTGGAACTAAGATTATTCTTTTGAGTGATTGCTTTTTTAGCAGTAAGAATTACTCTCCAGACCCAGGTGAGTAAGGTAAGCCGGGAACCAAAGAAAGAACATTTTCTGCTCTGCAGCCAGGACCATTCTGGTAATGAGTATTTGTAGACACAGGAGCAAGAGAGGACAGTGGCATTAACACTGGCATTCTCAGGGTAGGCGCATCAGATGAGAGAAGGTTCTTCGTGAGATGCATGGATGGGTAGGCGCATCAGATGAGAGAAGGTTCTTCGTGAGATGCATGGATGGAAAGCATGCATGTGGGAAGCTGAAGTAGGTGGAAAAGGCAATGCAGTAGACAGCAGTGACCTGAATATGGCTCAGGCAAGCAGCAGCCAGGAAATGAATTGAGATTTGACCCTGCCTACTCTAACTGCTCCTAGGAAATGATATATCCTGATTATAGTGTTGGATAACGTTTTCACAATGTATTAATTGGATGATATCATCACTGTAATGTAGGGGACTTGCTGAACTGCCTCCCTTTCTTTGAATGACTGTAAGAATGAACAGATGGTGATACTCAGTTTGATGTTTTATGTAGCTACTTTATATTGATACTTGTTTGATGTTACTATGTTGGGGACCCTACGGTTTTATTCTACCCCTATACTTTGAGAAAGTTTCAAATGTGGGATAAATCCAAAATTTAAAAAAAAAGACTCTGGTATACTTTTGAATGAAAGCACACAAAAAACTCATCAGTGTAACTTAAGGGGTAAACCGTGTTTGTATATTTTTAAAGAATAGTCCCAGTGTAAAACAGGAAGTGAAAACTATCACAGCCCTAACAAAATGATAAAGTGAAACCTTTGGTTATATGTAGGAATATATAACAGTAGTCTTCTCACTAGTAAGATTTCTCTTTCCTCAGATAGTAAACTAAACATGAAGACAAGTATCATCAACACACGACAGTCCTTTATAAATATTTCCAATGTGGTTGCACCAGATATTGAAAAGGAAATAAGAAGGATGGAAAATGGAGCATGCAGGTAAGTCCATGCATTTTCTCATGCATTTTAAATACCAGCCATGGCTCTTTCTTTTAGCTAGACTTAATTTCAATTTAACTATGATTTATAACCTTGAACTTTATTAAGCATTTAGTAAACTTATTTGTACTTTGAAGTAGGGTAATTTGTCTAATCAAAAAAATTATTTTTGTGGCCAAACTTTTTGAATGCACCTGTACCAAATATTTCTTTAGTTATGGGCATAGCGGGCCAGGGATTTATCTCAGCAGCATAAATGCCTGCCTGGCAAGTGCAAGGTCATGAGTTCAATCCCCAGAACCAAAAAAAAAAGTTATGGGACATTTCAAGTCTCTCTCTCTATCTATCTATCTATCTATATATATATATACATCTTTCTCTCTCTCTCTATCTATATATATATACATATATATAGATAGAGAGAGAAAGATGCTTATAACAAGATTTAAAAGTATAAAGTGCTTACCCTGTAAATTAATACAAAATGTGTGGACATGTAGTTGGAATTTCTTTTAGTGGAAGAAAATGTTAGAAAATGAGAGTTTATGCAGCTATGTAACATAATCTGAAACCCAAATATTGCAATTTCTATGTGATAATTATTACCATCAAATAATGCATTGAACAATAGGAATGCAGAATATCTGGAAAATGGCTCCTTAGTTAAGCTAAAATACATTTTGCAGCATTGGTAAATAAACTATTACACATCCTATATAGTTCTTAAATCTTTTTAATTAAAAAATGCATGTGGATCTGCAGATATAACAGTGACAGAGCGATTGCCTAGCATGTGCAAGGTCTTCAGTTCAATCTACCACGGCAAAGGAAAAAAAAGTGTGTTAGTTTGAGAGGAAAGGGAAGAGATGAGGCAAGCATTCCCCCATAGTGAGTGAGAAATGTTGCTCTTCCATTATGGTTGAAAACATTAACCAAATTTATCTCTGCTTTCTATTGAATGTAGCTCCTTTTCTGACAATGACAGCAGTGCCTCTGCATCTGAAGAATCAGAGAATGAGAATTCTCATGTAAGGTCTTCCTTTAGAAACAACTCACATGGAAGGGGAGGACCAACACAGAGGTGAGCAGTGTGATCTAGCCCTTGGAATGCATTTTGAAACTGTTATTTGGGTGAAAGTTTTTGTATTCCTTCCCCAAAGTGGGCTTGGTGAATATTCCCTTTGTCCAGACCCTGTAGAAGATCTCAGGAATATTTTCCTTCCTACCTTCCTAGCTCAGAAAACTATCACTGCATGGACATACTTGATGGCCCAGGGGCAAGTCACAAACATGCTTGATTACTTGTCTGAGGTTCATGTCTATATTTTAAGAAGTTTCATGCCCTCATTTTTTCTGATTTCCTGCTTTTTTCTAATCCCTCTTTCAGGGTCTTGAAACAACTGTGTGTAAAGTTTGGCTGTCATTCTCCAAATTGCTCTATCCCATTTGACCCTAATTCCAGAAAGTAGAGCAGTGGAGTGGAGTGAGTAGCTAGAAAAGAAACTAAACATTCTTAGTAGGCAATAGAGCGGTCATGTTCCAATATGGGACTCTGAGGCTGTGGACCTGGGATTCCCATCCTGCAGCACTCACAGTATTTACTTTTTCTTTGCTCTGCCTCCCTCTTTCACCCCACTAACTGCTTCCAGCTTTCCCATGTTTTTTTAAAAATTTTTTAATTTTTTCCCTCCTCTCTCTATTCCTTCTTCTCTGCTTCCTATTTTTCCTGACAGTGTTAGGTCTTATCAGGAGTTAGTGGCATCTAGCTTGACTCACTCAAGGCCAAGCAAGATGCTTATTCTTGGTGTGAACCTTGACCAATAGGCATTTATTAACCATCTTTGTTCAAAGCATTGGTATTTGGCAAGTCATACTTCATGGGGGCTCTGTGATTTCATAATCTTCTAGGCAACCTTTTGTAGTGAGTAGAAAATTAAAAGAAATTTGTTTTTTATGACCATTTGCTTACCATGGACATTATACAGATGGTGAGCACTATAATTTCATTGTATGTTTTTTATTTCCCAGAGAGCAGTACCTGCCTGGTACCCTGGCACTTTTCAACATTAACAATAGCAGCAATAAGGACCAGTAAGTACATTTACAGTAGAAAACCAAAACTTTGTTTTGAAGAAATGAGTAAAACAAAGGAATATATCCCAACCTGGCATTAATATTAACTAGAAAAATGAATATAATGACAATGATATTCTATTACTTTGTTGTTTGATTATCTAGGTCATATTAAAAGTGGTATTTTTATGTATTCATCTATTTGAATATACATATAAAAACCGTGTCCATAGTGTATACGCAATTCCCCTTCTTTTTGGTAGAGTGGCTGACAAATGTACAGAAAACATTGTTAGTTCTTTCCAGTCTGAACCAATCTATCTAGGTCGAGTACCCCGGGAGAAAAACTCTGCGATGGAGGTCTGCTTGCAGAGGTTTATTTGGAGTAGTCTTGGGAATGATACTAGGCAGAGAGTTGATGTGAAGGGTAGCGGGAAGAACTGGTAGAGCAAGAAGTTGCATTTCAGATAATAGAGTTGATATATAATGTGATCCTTTGGGGAATTTTAGAGCATGACTGACCCTCCAACACTGTTCCATAGGCTAGATCCTAAGACTCAACTTTTGTAAAAGTCACAAAGTCATTGGATAAGGGCTAGCCCTAAGAAGTAGGGGCGTAACCTTGACTGTGGTGGTTTCCTTCAGCGACAGCCAGCTAAAGAAGAGAAAAAAACTCTGAGCTGTCAGCAACTAATACTCTTGCCAGATGAGGAGTAAGACCCTAAAATTTATGTACTACCATATCCATCCAACTCTTGTACACTGCTTAGATCCACTTTATTTCTACAGAATGTAATTTATCCTGCTTGGGAATATCTCTTTCAGGTTTCTGGTTGTTCTTTTATTTTCCCCTGTGGCAGCTTTCAAGAGAAAGGTTAATGGCACAAACTAAGGTCCTTGAGAGCTGCAGATGGTTTTGAAGATTCAACTGAAATTCCTCACCACCCCCAGTCTTTCTGGAGTCCACTCATACTTGATCAGAGCTTCTACTGATCTACATGCCTTACATGGTAGAACAACACAGACATACATCTTTAAAGGATTTGAGCTCCTGGTTATCATGCTTTTCTTGGGGTCATGGCTGCTATACTTGTCCATTTACTACCAAAACTGGACTGGGTATTATCAAAGGACAGCACAGTGGATCACTTGGGTGCCAAGCATATCTTCTATTCTTTCATTGCATGACAGTAAACCTACCTATTTCGAACAATCAAGGTCAATGACTCATCGGTATAATGATGCTCCACGTCCTACCCATGGGCCATGTTTAATCAGCTGCTCCTAAAGAACTCTGCATTTGGACATAAGTGGGCAGTAAGGAATAGGTGCTGACGCATAGTGTGAAAGACACGGGTGTGTATGTGTGGGGGAATGGGCAGTTTATTTGTTTTCTTTTGCTCAATCCCAGATATACAATCCATCCTATGATGGGTTTCTGCCCAGCCTTCTGACTATGGTGGATTACCTCAGAGCATTTTGACTACTCATGAAAAACTACTTTAGTCAGAAATATTTCCTTTAAGGAAAATAGGTGGCATTTTCTTGAAATTCTCAATGCTTTTATTTAAGGATACATGCAAACAATATTGATAAGCTTAGGTTTTGAATGCTTTTTTTTTTTAATCAACACTATGGAAGTATACTCTTTTGGGTACTGGCTTCTTAAATTAGCTTCTTAGGTTTGTGCCTTTACTTACTGCCATTTTCTTCAGTTTTCCATACTGATTATCCTGTGGATTTTTTGCTTTCTTAGTGATCTGAATAAGTGTCTATTTTTTGTCAGATGCTCTGTTAGGAAACTAGGCTTCTGGCTTCTGAGGCACAGGGCAGGACTTTGAAAACAAGGCTGAGAATTCTTGGCCAATGGAGAAGAAAGTTTAAAAAAAATGAAAATCAGATTGCATTGTGATTACATGACAGGAATATTGTTTCTTTTTTAGAGCACCAAAAGAAAAAAAGAAAAAGAAAAAGGAAAAAAGGTGAGACTGAAATGAATCATCCCACATTTTTTGCCCTCAACAGTTTCATATTTTAACACTGTCCACACAACTTTTTCAGCAAGACAGATGATAAAGGTGAAAATAAAAAAGACCCAGAGAAGAAAAATAAGAAAGAAAAAAAGAAGAAAAAGATAGAGGAGAAAAGCAAAGATAAGAAAGAAGAGTAAGTATTTTTACTGAAATTGAAATCAGAAATTAATTTATGATGGCTTTTACATGTAGGGATAAATTTCCATCACATAAAGTAGGAAGAACTTGTATGGTAAAGAGGTCCTGTATAAATACTGTGTCTTTAACTATATAAAATTAAATGTTTAAAATAAATTGTCATCAACTGTGAACTAAAATCTTTTTCTAAATCCCCTAAAATTAAGGATTAATGATTTTTCTCAAGAATTTTGATTGTTGGTTCATTCTCTTCCCCAAGCATTTGTGAAGATAATGTTATCACTAATGATTACTTAAGTTCAAGAATAATTGGGTATTGCCAGGCGTGGTGGCGCACGCCTTTAATCCCAGCACTCGGGAGGCTGAGGTAGGCGGAGCGTTGTGAGTTCAAGGCCGGCCTGGGTTACAACGCAAGCGCAAGGCCGGCCTGAGCTGCATAGTGCGACCCTGCCTCAAAAAACTAGGGCTGGGAGTTTGGCTCAGCAGCCTAAGCGCCTGTCTGGCAGGTGCGAGGCTGTGAGTTTGATCCCCGGTGCTGTAAAAAAAAGAAAATGAAAGAATAATTCGGTACCTACTGGTGGGGCATGTGGCTCATGCCTGTAATCCCAGCAATCTGTAGATTGAGGCAGTAAGATTGCCATGAGTTTAAGGCCACCCAGGGCTACACAGTGAGACCCTGTCTCAAAACAAAACAGAATAATTGGGTCCCTACTACTTTAACATCAATTTAAAAAATCAGAAATAAAAATTTAATAATTTCATTGACATTTTTGAGCAATAAGTATTGGAATATGGCAAATACTCCAAAGTAAAGAAACCTTATTGCAAAAGCTGGACCTATTATTTTGGTGGGGGAGGCGGGTTGAGAGATAGTCTCACTATGTAGTTGAGGCTGGCCTTGAATTCCTTGCGATGTTCCTGCCTCAGTGTCCCAAGTTCTAGGATCATAGGAACATGTCACCACACCTGGCAGATCTACTTTTGATAGCAAAACAAATGTTATCAAAACAAAAGCCTTTTGGAGAAATGTAAAACAAATATTTGAGACCTAGAATTCCACAAGACTAAGGCCAAGTGACATTTGCAAAACTCTTTTCACTTTTTACTAAAGGCTAACTCCTTTTCTAAATATACTTAAGCAAAACTCTTCACCTGGCAATGGCTCCACTCCATGTTACTGTTAGAAAGTTGTTAAAATTTGTATGAGGAGAAAAGTCCTTAGAAATGCAAGATTAGGCCAGAAGATTGTTAAAAATGTCATTCGATCATACATTTTCTTCCTCCATTCTTCTTGTACTTTTCTTCCTTTCTTGAAGAATCCTTCCTACATGCTCCTCAACAAGTGCTTTTATTAGATTGAGCTTTTATTTTCTCTACAGTGAGGAAGAAGCTATAAGCCCTCTCTCGCCTCACACAGTAGTTTCCGGTCACTTGGTTACCTAACTGGGCAGTTACTATTCTCCTGCTGCCCACAACCATCCAGAGGAGTCGGAATAGCTGTCATTTTCCTCCTTTATACCCATTACCTCTTAGTGACTTGAAAACAGAACTGACTGTAGCTTTGCAGCAAAACAAGGGCCTTAATAAAAAGATAAGACATAATTTAATATTAAGAGTAATTTAACTATCTATCCACCTTGTACTAACCAATTTCTTCTGACTGCAACACATATGAAGCTAATCTTTTCACTGAAGAGTGAACTTCTCCAGCTTATTTCTCTTTCATCTATTGTGGGTTTTGGTACAACCATACTTGAAATGGCATGGTTCTCGGGCTGGTGATATAACTCAGTGGCAAGTCACCTGCCTGGCAAGCACAAGGTCCTGTGTTTGATTCCTGGTACCTAAATAAAATAAAATAAAAATGTTCTTGTGTTTTGGTGACTTTACCCTCTATTTCTCACTGTTGCTAGGGAGAAGAAAGAAGTTACGATTATTGATCCTTCAGGAAACACATATTACAACTGGCTGTTTTGCATCGCCTTACCTGTGATGTACAACTGGACAATGCTTATTGCAAGGTGTTTATATACTTTTTTGTGGATCTCAGCCTACTGTAGTTTCAAGCCAACTGACTGAATACTTTGACCTAGCACTCCTCAGGACACATTTCCTTCTCCTGCCACATCTTAGAAAGAGAAGCTGAGTCACTCTCAGTGTGTTTTCCTGAGGTCAGGCAGGGGTGCTTTTGCTGTTACCATACTTGGTCCTCTGGTACTGGGGCGGGATGGGGTACAAACTTTTGATTACTCAATCACGTAATTAGAATATGTGGAGAAATTATGTTTTTTTCTGGCCTACTAGAAAAAGTATTGCCAATACCGAAAAAATATCAAGGATCTAGAGTCTTTTAAATGGTAAACATGTCACCTATTCAAGGCCAAGCACATTTTCCTGAAGTGTATTTCCTGAAGCCTATTTTCTTAAAGCATATTGGGAAGAGATTGGGAATATCAACTTGGTGATCAATCAATGTATTTCAACAAGTGTATTTGAATTCAGGCTGAGGTCATCTATTTTTTTTAAAACAACTGCTATTGATGGATAAAATGTTGGAAACAACATAAAAATGAACAACTCAGGAAAACATTTGGAAAAGCCATAATTGAATAAACATGTTCTAAGAGCTCCTTCCTAAGCCTTAGTATGTTGCACAGAAGTGACAAAAATGTTAAAGGTCACACAAAGAGAATTTTTACTTCAATTAATCTCCATCATACTTACACATTTTTTTTTTTCCAGAGCCTGTTTTGATGAACTTCAGTCTGATTACTTAGGATACTGGCTCATTTGTGATTATGCTTCAGATATAGTCTATCTTGTTGATATGTTTGTACGAATGAGGACAGGTAAATATATTCAATTTTAGATAGTCTAAATTTTCATGGTTTTTTTTTTTGGCACTGGTCATGGTTTTATCTCTGACATATAATTTAAAATTTTCAAACTCAAGTGTTCTTTAAAATAAACTCATAGAAATCTGTCTTAGAGAAAAAGGAACAGTTGAAAACAAGTCATGATTTTACCTACTCATCAGCTTAGGCCACTCCAGCTGATCCAGAAAGATGTTACTGAAGAAACTTTTGAAAATAGTTTGGTGGCTTTCCTCAATTTTTCTGTTTTTTGGGTTCATGCCAGGTGAGAAGACTAGAGAGAAAAGAAATATTCTGCCAGTTCTGTAGGAAAGAGTAACTACTGCTGCTAGGGACACCCTTAAAAAGGGATAGAGTGCCGGGCATGGTGGCACACGCCTTTAATCCCAGTACTTGGGAGGTTGAGGTAGGAGGAGCGTTGTGAGTTCGAGGCCACCTTGGGCTACAACGTGAGCGCAAGGCTGACCTGAGCTACTCAGTGCGATCCTGCCTCTAGAACCAGGGCCGGGAGTTTGGCTCAGTGACTTAAGTGCCTGTCTGGCAAGCGCGAGGTTGTGAGTTCAATCCCCGGTGCAGGAAAAAAAAAAAAAAAAAAAGGGAGAGAGTTACAGAGCTATAGTAGACATTTTATAAAAAGTGTAAACTTGGTGCCATGTGGTGGGATTGTATTAACCAGAGAACAGCAAAGCTTTCTACTTAAAGTGTTGTTGGTAAGAAGTAATAAGTTCATTGTACACAACTCTGCACTTGCAAACATAACCAGTGTACAAAATAGAAGTTTTTAAAAATCATTATGGAAAACAGACATTTTAAAATATTACCCAGTGATTAGCAATGCTCCATTGTTCTGCCTTCTTTGCAGCTCTAGCAGTCATTGTAGGAGGAGGAACAAACTCTTTCCCTATCCTGATTTATCACAGTGCTGAAATTTTGTAGTAACAGCACAGAAAGGAAGAACCCTGGTGACTAAAGAAGACTGAGGGACAAGAATGAGGGAGGAAAATGTAGCCTCAAAGGGTACTTCCACTTTACATTGAAGGGGCAAGGCATAAACACATAAAATAGTCAGATAGCAAGGCTGATACCTAATCTTCAAGGACAGGGAAATTTATTCAGAAGAGCAGCATGAGTTGTTGGGCATAGTGCCAGAAGTTCAAGAAACTTTCCAACAGCTAGGTGTGATAGTATAGCAGGAAAAACAAACTGTCTCTTTTCTTAGCATAGCTGCAACACAGTACACTTGTGGTCACAAAATATGCATGGGAGAAACTTCACATGCTAAGCAATTCTGTAACCAGTGGGGTGTCATAATTTAACTCAGTTCCTGTGGATGTTAACTGGAGTTAGTGCAGACCCTGCAAATTAAAAGCTCATTCCCACAAGATATTCCCACATTAGATAACAGTTACAAAGTCTAGGCTGTGGCTTGTGCTTCTGACTTACTTGCTATAAAGCAGGGTTCCGACGATCCCTCCTCAGGTCTAATAACTTGTTACCATGGCTCACAGAATTGATGGAAGCACACTTACTAGTTTATTGTGTTAATGACATGTATGATAAATGATCGAGATGAACAGTGGGATAAAGAGACACACAGGGCAAAATCTGGAAGGGTCCTGAAAGCAGGATCTTCTGTCACCACGGAACACACTTTACATCCTGAAAGCTCTCTGGACTCCATAGTTAGAGATTTTTATAGACAATTTCATAGTGATGGTAGATGAACTTAATTTTGAGCCTTCTGTCTTTTCTAGGGAAAGCAGGGGATTGGGATTGAAAGTTCCAAGCTTCCACACATGGCTTAATCTTTGTAGTGATCAGCCCCATCTAGGAACCCACCAAGGGTTGCCTCCATAGAAAAAAAGACATTATTATCACCCGGGGAATTCCAAGGGATTAGGAGTTCTATGTTAGGAACTGGGTTCAAAAACCAAATAACATCACAAAAGATACAACTAGCACCCGTATTGTTCAGGAAATTATAAGACTTTTAAGAGTTCTGTGCCAGAATATGAGGGCAGAATACAAATGCATAATTTATCATAATATCAGAAGAATATGAATTCTATTTGTAAAAGAAATGACTATCTGGGTGAGGCTGCTGGATCCTAAGAGATCTGTATGCAGCCCTCTTATTATCAAATTTATAAGGTTTTACTTTTTATTTCCATAGTAAACTTCTCCTTCACAACCATATGTCGATTGATATTTATGTCATATTACATTGCTGAAGGCATACTTATTGGAAATATTTGCTTTGACTTCAAGGTTAACTGACTTTAGAAAAATTCACAATAGGGGTAGGAATATAGCTCGGTGGCCCAAGTGCCTTCCTGGCAGGTGTGAGGTCGTGAGTTCGATCCCCAGTATCAAACTATAAATGAATAAATAAATATAAATTCACAATGACATAAGAAAAAGAAACATTTCACTGAATTTTTTTTTCTTCTATTTTAGGTTACCTAGAACAAGGATTACTGGTGAAAGACGAACAGAAACTCATAGAGAAATATAAATCAAACTTGCAATTTAAACTTGATGTTATATCAATGATACCAACTGATGTGATGTATTTTAAATTAGGGTGGAACTATCCAGAAATTAGATTAAACAGGCTTTTAAGGGTCTCTCGCATGTTCGAGTTCTTTCAGAGAACAGAAACAAGGACAAACTACCCAAACGTCTTCAGGATTTCTAACCTTGTCATGTATATTGTCATTATTATCCACTGGAATGCATGTGTGTACTACTCTATTTCAAAAGCTATTGGATTTGGTAATGATACATGGGTCTACCCTGATATTAATGATCCTGAATTTGGCCGTTTGGCTAGAAAATATGTATATAGCCTTTACTGGTCTACACTGACTTTGACTACCATCGGTGAAACACCTCCTCCTGTGCTGGATTCTGAGTATGTCTTTGTGGTAGTTGATTTCTTGATTGGAGTTTTGATTTTTGCTACCATTGTCGGTAACATTGGTTCTATGATTTCCAACATGAATGCGGCCAGGGCCGAATTTCAAGCAAAGGTTGATGCTGTGAAGCAGTACATGAACTTTCGAAATGTCAGCAAAGATATGGAAAAGAGAGTTATTAAATGGTTTGACTACTTGTGGACCAACAAAAAAACAGTTGATGAAAAAGAAGTCTTGAGATATTTACCTGATAAACTGAGGGCAGAAATTGCCATCAACGTTCACTTAGATACACTAAAAAAAGTGCGCATTTTTGCTGATTGTGAAGCCGGTCTGTTGGTGGAATTGGTTTTGAAGTTACAACCTCAAGTCTACAGTCCTGGAGATTACATATGCAAGAAAGGGGATATTGGACGAGAGATGTACATCATCAAGGAAGGCAAACTTGCTGTGGTGGCAGATGATGGGATCACTCAGTTTGTGGTGTTGAGTGATGGCAGCTACTTCGGTGAAATCAGCATTCTTAACATTAAAGGCAGCAAAGCTGGCAACCGAAGAACAGCCAATATTAGAAGTATTGGCTACTCGGATCTCTTCTGTCTCTCAAAAGATGACCTCATGGAAGCTCTAACTGAGTATCCAGATGCCAAAAGTATTCTGGAAGAAAAAGGGAGACAGATTTTAATGAAAGATGGTCTACTGGATCTAAACATTGCAAATGCTGGAAGTGACCCTAAAGATCTTGAAGAGAAGGTCACTCAAATGGAGGGATCAGTAGACCGCCTGCAAATGCGATTTGCACGTATCCTGGCTGAGTATGACTCAATGCAGCAGAAACTGAAGCAAAGGTTAACCAAGGTTGAAAATTTTCTGAAACCACTTATTGACACAGAATTTTCATCTCTTGAGGGACCTGGAGTAGCAAGTGAGTCCATAGAATCTACATAAGACTGAAAAACTGGTCATTAACGAGGACATACCTACTTAAGGTCATTTTGAACATGTGACGAAAGACCACGAAGGAAAAAGAAGACTGAGCTGAGAAATTTTTCCGTAAGGAAAATATGCTTAGGTGGTTGACATAAGGCCTGTGCATTCTCCATGAGGTACTATGACTAAAGAATCATCTTATGTGCACCTTTCCACAAAGGATAATGGGCAAAGATATAAGTTAATTAAGCCAACAGTATCCATATCTTTCAGATTTTTCACATGTGCCCCTTTTATGTAATAATCTTCATAAAGAGAAATATTTCTCACTTGCAGACCATCTGCTTTGTTGAAGAGTAAAATGTTTTCAGAGTAACTTGGAATTACTATGTACAACATGTTTGGGATACCATTTTAAAAATAATTAGAATGCCATAAAATAAAATTAATTATGAAACTATAGCGAATATGATCACCATACTTTAGTAGAAAATTTAGGATCTTTAGGATCATAAAACTTCAAGGTCATTTCAAGGATACTAGTTCTTATGGTACTCTCAAGCTTCAGGAAGGCTGGTTGGAAAAAACTTTTTACTGATAAAGGTATGATAAATCACTATATGAATATATGCACACATAAATATTGAAATATGTAATAATGAAAATTGTAAAATGTTGTAGAAATCCTTCATGTTAAATTTAACAAATTATCTGAGAATTAAGGCCTGACACCAGTGGTTACTATCTTACTTTTCTGCCTGGCCAGTAATAAGATAAATGGATGAAAGTACTGTTGTTAAGTGATTAACAAGGGAAGTTGTCATGTTAGAAAAGGAGACTTGAAAATTTTGTGGATAGGCAATATTGGGGAATTTCTAATAAATACAGAATCTTACAGCTGGGAGTAGTGTGCAGGCCTAGCATGTATGAGGCCCTAGTTTCCATTCCTAGCACCTAGAAAAGAAAGAGAGAAAAAGCAGGTAGGACTGCAGAATTTAGGCTCAACTGCTTCAGAATCTACATCTTAGCAAGATCTCTAAGTGGTTCATATCCACACTGACGCTTGTGAAACATGCATATGGAGAACCAGGAAGAATGCAGTGGGAGCATGGCTCTAAAAAAAAAAGGAGAAAAAAGAATGTTTTTCCACAAGTGTGTGGCTGTGGGAAACATTGCCGATCAATCGTATAACTCTATTGTTGAAATAAATTGTAGTTAAAAAATCCTTCTTAGCATCAATTATTAGGATTGATATGAGATTTCTATCCCTGCTTATAATGACATTACTGAACGTGGCTTCTGGGCATTTTGACATTTCTGGTATATATGGACTTCGACCAGTAAATGTCAGTGGTATAATTTGTCCTTGTCTATCACTGAAGTATACAGTTGAATCTCAACAGTCTGGAAGTTTGAGATAGAAGGATGGCAAATTTGCTCCTAGCCTCAGTAACTTAATGATTTTTCAAGAACCTGTCTCATCATAGAAAAAAATAAAAATAAAAATGGCTGGAGATAAAGCTCAGTGTGAAAGACATGGGTTTGACCCCCAGTCACACACACACACGCACACACACTCACATTCCATTGAACTATACACTGTGTCTCTGCAGACCTAGATAGCCCTTCTAAATTTTGCCTATTCCTTTATTTTGAGCCAGTAAATATTTCTTGACATTATAAGAGGTTTCTAGTCCACCAGCAGGTCTGCCGTATGCAATGCTTAATATGCTTTCTGCTTGAGACAAGTGTTCCTTTTCTTCTCTTTTCTTTCTTATTCTTACTATTTCCTCTCTTTCATTGTATGAAGCCCTCTGAGATGCTACAAAGAGGCTTGTAGAATAGAAACAGGTGAGGATTATACACCAGTGCAGACCTGGCACCCCACAAAAGAGGCCTCAACGGCAGTATTCTGGGTGTGGGTCTGATCCAAACTAGAGACATAGCCAAGAATTCTGATTTGGCAACTCCTGATCCAAGTTTTGTGAGTCTTGTTGAGGTTTATATGGGATAAACTGCAGAGTTTCTATTCAAGTGCTGGAAAAAGCGTGTTAGCTGATTCCTTTCCAGTGACTCCTCTAAGTAGAGTGCCCTGATCGCCTAACCTGATGGTGAGGGTTCTAGGTTAGATACCGTGGGAAGTGAAATGAAGAGGTTCTCAACCAGCACTCAGTATCATCAGGAAATTCTGTTTCACAATTTAGAAAACATGGCTTTGGGGAGACTTGTGTTGAAAGTGCTGGTCTGGGTACTTGTGGATGCTAGAACAGGAGCTTCTCTTTTAGCACCATCCAAACTGACTACAGACTCTGGTTGGTTGCAAAGAATGAGCAACTGTAAAATTAGGATAAGGATATGCTCAGTATAAAGATGAGGGAGAGGAGAAGAAAGGAGGGAAGATAGGGCTAAAGTGTGAAGATCCTTAGTACTGCATCTGGGAGGGAGAATTTCTGAACTCCAAGATGGCAGACTGGTCAGGGCGTAAAACCCAACCTCCCGGTCTTGGCAGTATGACTGATGAGTGTTTACTCTGCACCCACCAGCTGTATTATAATGTGTTGTTCATAGACAAAGAGATGACTTTATAATTTTGCATATAAGTATTTTTTTAAATACTATTTCCAATATTATGTGATTAAGCTTCTTACCATTAGGTGGCAATGTTGGTCTACAATTATAACCTTCCAGGCCTGAAACTGTATTTTTCTCCTTGTGAATTATAGATAGTACACTTATAATTCATACTCAAACTCTGATCTTGACCTGGCACTAAAATAGTGACTCAGATCTCAACAAGTCATTAAATATTTTAAACACTACAGGAATTCTACATGAACCAAATGCAAACTTTCTGTGAAAGTCAGGCCTGCCTTAATGTGTCCAACACGTTCAAGAGCCAGGAAGGACTTTCCAATAGGAGAGAGATCACTAATGAAGCCATTTCCTCTTCTACATGTGTGGACCAAGAGTTCAGTACCTATGACAGTTGTCTTCCTTCCCTTGACAAATTTGGGTTTGGTTTGGGAGCTCACATGTAGTACTGAGCCTTGCCAAGGAGCTCAGCTGTGTTTTGGTATGCCAACACGAGCTACCATGCCTAGGCTCAGTCCTGGGAAATTTGCCTTGTGCCCTTTTTAGTTATTGTAACAGATAGACTTTATTTATCATTATATCAGTATTGCCATGTAGAGCTGAGAGTATCAGAAGAAAAAGAAAACAGAGAGAGAGAGAGAGTTGTAGTTATATTCACACACATATATACATACTTCTCAGTTTTACTGATGAAATCTTGACTGGGAAATAAAGCAGTGCTGTAATTCGTGCACTTTATAAAACACCAAAAAAATCACTAATTCCCTTGTTATTAAAACATAACAAATTCCTTAGTTACCCAGACTCAGCATGTATAGATGTTACCCAGATTTTTCTCAAGAAAAAAACTAGTAAATGCAAGGTGGAAGGAATTCAAATCATATTGGAGTATAACACTGCTGTATCACATTTTGAGGTTTTCGCCTTGATTTTCCAAACATTTCTTGTCATTTATTGTTTCCCTAACAATCATTTCTTAGCTTTTTTCCCCAACTAAGTCACCAAATTCTTGAGGGCAGAGACTGCATCGTCTCTATAGCTCACGAGCCCAGCTCAGTGCCTTGCGCATGGAAGATGCTGTGTAAATATGAAGGAAGGAGTAGATGATATGCACAGACTTCTCAGTAGTTTCAGACAAAAGAATGCAACAGGTGCATTTAATCTGTGGTCCTTAAGAAAGACCAAGGCCAAGTTTAATCGTAACTGTGGTGGACTAACTAATGGTCAACTTGTAACACCTGAATCAACTGAGTCAGCGTGGTTCTGGGTGTGAAAGGCCCATCTGAGGGTTGTTACCAACAGTGTAAAAGGAGAACTGGAGGGGAAGATGGTGTGCTGTTGATTCTCCTGGAGAAGCTTGTCATGCCAGCTTTCCTGATATGAACTCAGCGGTTCTCATCATTGGAGGAGCTCGGGTCCTCACTGTTGCTGAGGATGACTGTGGTTCTTTTTGGGGTGCTCTGATCCTTAGTTTGAGCTTCCTGGCTCCAGTGTAGATCCCTCAGCCTGCTGGCACAGATCCTTCATTTGACTGGCACAGACTTTCTAGCTTCCACCACTGACCTTTGGACCTTCCCAGGGCAGATCCTTGATACAGACTTGCATGAGACATTGTCATGGGCTGGAGGTCTTCAGCTGGACTGGAGCAGGACATTGCTGTTGGATCCAGGCCCTCATCTAGATTCTTTGGGTCTCTAATATGTGGACAGATTTCTTGCACACTTTTGCATTTGACTCTTTGGGTGAATATTATAAAATAATCTTAAAAATTATGTGTCCTGTATTAAATCCATTTCTTGTAAACCTTAACTACAACAATCGCTAATAAATGATGATGGCAAAATTAGTTGGTGCCAGTGTTAATAGTAAGCCTGATTAGGACATGATCAATTTAGGTAATATTTTCCCTTAAACTTCTGAAATTGTGTTACCAAATGTCTAGGTTTATAGACTGTTCAGAATATAAAATACTGAACACCAGGTTTGTAGGTACATAAGAAATAATTCGTATTCCCTGGATTAGTTTATTTCTAGAATGAGAATAAACAAGGAGGTAAATTTAAGGGAAAGGACAGAGAATCTTGAAAATGCAAAGAGACCCAGGAGATCATCTAGTTCATCCCTCTGCATTTCATAAATATAGAAATGATGGCCAGGCAGCACTAAATTTGGTAATACAGGAGAGTATAAGAATTTTGAGTGACTGTGGAAAGTTTTGCCATGCTTTGGAGAACAATATATTAATATCTAGTAGAACTAAGGTTGGCTGACTTGAAACCCAGCAATTTCCTTCTTAGGTTGAGTCACTGATAAATATCTGCCACCTACAGACAAGGAGACTTGTTCAAGAGGGGTATGCAAGATAATAATTTAAAAAAAAAAGAAAGAAAACCAAAATATTCATCAAAAGAATACCAAGTAGATAAATTAGAATATAGCCTTAAGTGAAATACTATAAAATATTTGCATAGTAAGAGGTACACTTATGTGGTGCTTACTTAGTTTGTGCCAGACACATCCAAGTTCTTACATGATTGCAATACATCTAATCCCAGTAACAATTTTATTTATTTATTTATTTATTTTTTAAATTTAAACAGAAAAAAGTAGGAGATTACAGTAAAACAGAATTTCAAAACAGGCCAATAGGAGAGTACCCAGTAACAATTTATAAGGTAGGCTCCAGTATAGTACCTGTTTAACAGATGTGGAAACGAAGTACAAAGAGGTTAAATAATTAGTCCAAGACCCACAGGAAGTATTTAATCCCAGACAGCGTTGCTGCATCCTTCTCTAGCCATGTCCTGTTGACAAGGTTCAAACATGGAAGAGGATAGACCCGTGTTCTGTTGACAAAGTCCGAACACAGAGGACGTCTTCTAAGGAAAGGCTGCAGCATAAAAATTGGCTTTGTGAGAATGGGTTAATGTTTCTTGGGAACTATTGTGTTAGCTTGTGCTCTGACCCAGTTCAGAGAATTTCTTTCTTTCCCATGCACAAAATTAGTAAACAAAGTACAGAAACTCCCTAAGAACAAAGGGATAATTAATAAAATGTTTTTCTACAATTAATGGTATGATTTTCTGACATTGAGTCAGACCAACGAGACCAAGGTCGTATCAGAAGTTTGGGTGCCTTTAATGATAATAACAATGAATCAGACCAACGAGACCAAGGTCATATCAGAAGTTTGGGTGCCTTTAATGATAATAACAATGAATCGGACCAACGAGACCAAGGTCATATCAGAAGTTTGGGAGCCTTTAATGATAATAATAATGACCAGCTGTCTGGGGCTTTCTGGGAACCTCTATACAGAGAGGCCAATATGTTACTATGTTTTGAAAGAGACAGGGTAAATAACACATCCTTGCAGCTGCAAGAACATCACAGGGGGATAAGGGGGCTAAATCAGGACTAAATATAATCTTGTGGGACTTCCTCCAAGATGGCCGCCCAGATGACACCGTGACAGGGAGGCTCCCTGAATATACCATCAAAATGCTGGAATATAAATTAATATAATAACAGAGAGAAGGAAAAAAGAGGGAGATGGGTCCTCTGGACCCAAGAAGAATCTAAAATGAGAACTGTAGCCCACAGAAAGAGTAAAAGAATGAAATAAACAAAGGCGGAGACCAGAAGCACCTCTGTCCGGAGCCGAATCCAATCAGCGCTGCGACCCGAGCCGAGCCGAGAAGGTACGATCCAGGTGCTCTTGATACGCGTGGAGTTGCCGGGAGAATTGCGGCGGTGTGGTGCAACAATAGAGCCCACGGTCGACCGTGGAGCGAGGTGGTCACGAGCGGGCGAGTGAGTGAACCCGGCGACCCCCAGCCCCCCACCCCCGAGGGAGAGCAAGGGACAGCCATTTTGAGACCGGAACTGCACCTAATTAGGCACGGTTCCTGGAAGGCTGTGGCGGAAAGGCGTGGGTGCCCTGGGGGTGATAGAGGAGGGTTGGGCGGTTAACCAGACAGCGGCCCTATCCTCTTGCGCACCGCAGTAGACATTCGCGGAGCAGAAACAGGCTTGGGAGAGGCAGTGGACCAACACGGCCTCACTGGCGAGCCCAGGAAAATGCCAAGATGGAAAGGCAGAGGGCGCTCTCCAGACTCCGATACAAGCAGAACCGATCCCGGGGATGCTAATGCTGACATGGTCGGGAGTCCAAAAATTAAACTCTCAGAGGAGTTGACAACAGAATTGGGGAGACAACTCCACGAAGCTATGAAAGAAATTAAAGCAGCACTGTTAACCCAACTGAGAATTGAAATGAAACTCATAATCGGGGAATCGCTAAACGCCTCTAAAGGAAACATAGCAGGAAAGGTGGAGGATGAAAAATCAAAGGAAATTGAGAATGAAACTAATAAAAAATTAGAATGCATTAATCAGATTCAGAG
>RJWM01016802.1:0-44191 GCA_004363535.1 Dasyprocta punctata
GGGGCGGGGGCGGGGCCGGGGCTGGGGCCGGGACCGGGACGGGCGCCTCGGAGCCCTTCAGTCTTCCTGGGCCTAGTTTCAGCATTGGTTAACGGTTAACCTCCAGCGCAGCTTCTACCCAGGCATGGGAGGGCCACTGGGCTTGTTCGCCCGGAGAACTGGGCCGCAGCCTGGACTCGCAGCCCCGGGACAGCTGGCGGGGTGTGTTTGAGGCTTGCCCGGCGCTGGTGCTCGCCGGGCTGGTCTCCCGGGCCTTGCGCGGCCCGTCTGCGGGCCGTGTGGAGCGGGAGATTGCCGACGGTTTAGTAACCGGGGAGAGGATGTCAGAGCTGGAGACACCCGAAAAATGACAGCCAGCTTGACCTGAGCGTTTCCTACGGACAGTGCCCGCCCCAAACCTTTGTGCCGCAGCGAAGCATTCGCCCCTCGCCACGCCCTTGCAGGGAGACCAAGCCTCCGGCGCCGGCGCCGAATCTCGCGGAGCTGAGCGGCAAACCGAGGTGGAGCTTCCCGGTGATCACGGGGCTCTGCGGGCCAACGACGGCGGAGAGCGCCCGAGCAGCCACGTGACTATTAAATTATTAGGCAAGTATTCAGCCTTAGACATTTGTGGACACAACTCTTGCACATTGGCGTTCCTAAATTTTAAAAAACTCTGAACTCTTCTTTCCTGATGCCTCTGTGTACCACCCATATAAAGGTCATGTATTTGATCATATATAATATAGATTATACATATATATACACACCGTATTGCATTTGCTTTATCAGAAGCCTTGTGCCTTCAAGATTGCTTATTTGCAGGCCACCTAGCTTTATAAATCTGTGGATGCTACGTAAATGCTCACTAAGCCGCCAGTTTTGTGCGGATTAAAATGAGCCAATACATGCAACGTGGCCGAGCAATAGGAACACGCTAGACGATAGCTGGTCTTATCTGTTGCTATCCTGTCATCCAAAGACTTACAAAAGCTGTTGAGCATTTTCTGTTCCCTGAACCAAAAAACAAGTGTCACCCCAGAGATAAGCCTTCTGTTCCTGTGTGGGGCCATGTCCCCAGACCCAGTAAAAGCACCTTAGTCATTGCTCAAGAGGAGTAGCAAGTAAGTACCTTTAATTTCATGTCTGTTTTGTCTCCAGTGTCTTAGGGAAACTCGAGTCAAAATATTTTTCATTCAACCAGAATGTGTTGCCTGTGTTGGAAATCTCTCTAATAGTGACTAATTTGTAATGTTATATGAAGTTAATATTTTTGGAAACGTAATTTTCAAGCAGGCTAAATACGTTTTGAAGACAGTTACTCAACAGGACAGCTCATTTTTTCAGAAAGAGTTTTTCATCTAGCCCCAAACTGGATAAGTTGTTTAATTTTTCACTTTCTTTTATTGAGTTGATTGTTATGTTAGATCTATTACACAACCTGTGACTATAGTTAATGTATTGTATTCTTGAAGAAATGCTGAAGTGGATGTAGTGTTCTCGGTACAAAATGCTAATAGTGAGGTAATGCATTAATTGGCTACATTTAGTCATTCCATAGTGTTACATATACTTCAAAACATCATCATATTGTACACAATAAATACATACAATTTTATTTGTCAGTATAAAGAAAACAAAAAAATTGTCTGAAAAATTCTAAAATTAAACTCAGGAAATATGTAGGAGTAAGAATAGTTCATCAAAGTCGCACACATGGACTCATTGTTGTCTCAGTAGACCATGATATTCACAGTAATTAAGAATACAGTAATATGGGTGTTAATTACAGTCATCAGGTACCATAAATAAACAGTATTGTTTATGATGCATCGAGGAAACCTTTACAAGGATTAGCTCATCCTTTTCTAATAAGCATATTGTGAGGCTGCAGTCATAGTTTTCTGAATCCTTTATCATTTAGCCCCAGACTTCTGGCTCATTCCTTGCCAGCCCTTTGAAGTTCTCCAGAGTTTTTACTGGTTGGAACCAAACCCTGCAAAGACTCTCTATGTTCAGAGTGCCTAAAATTTGAGGAAGGGCTATGTTTGGTTTTCATTAATTTGGGAAGCAGGAGAGACTCATTAACTTTTTTAAATTTTATTTTATTTTTTGTGGTACTGGGGATCAAACTCACAACCTCGTGCCTGCCAGGCAGGCGCTTAGACCACTGAGCCAAACTTCAGGCTCTGAGACTCATTAACTTTTGTTGTTAGTCTAAGTCTCCTCTATTTGGTTATTGCTTGATACTAGTACTGTACTTCTTTTTAGAGGGGAGGGAGGGAGAAGTATTCATTTACTTCCTTTTCTAGTGCCAAGCTTTGACATAAGCTTTACAAAATTCTCAAGCAGCTAATTCATGATCTGTTCACAGCCATATTCTTTGAGACTAGAAAGTGCAAATTTTCCCTGGTTGGTTTTTTTTTCTTGGCTATTTTGGACATTTTCATAAAGTAATATACAATTTAAATATTGAATAGGTTAGTTTTAAATAGTATAAGGGCCGGGCGTGGTGGCGCACGCCTTTAATCCTAGCACTCCGAGGCTGAGGTAGGAGGAGTGTTGTCAGTTTGAGGCCGGCTTGGACTACAACGTGAGCGCAAGGCCGGCCTGAGCTACACAGTGCGACCCTGCCTCAAAAAACCAGGGCTGGGAGTTTGGCTCAGTGGCTTATGCACCTGTCAGTCAGGCACGAGGTTGTGAGTTCAATCCCTGGTGCTGCAAAAAGTAAATAAATAGTATAAGGACTAAAATTTTTAGATATTTAAGAAATTTTATGTTTATAATTTTTTAATTTTATGTTGCTTTCCTTTATAAATATATCTTATAAAAATCTAGTCAGGAATAATGTATTGTTTAGTTTTGCCCGTGGTTGCAAATGCAAAATGGAAGTGTTCTGCGAGCTATTTAAAAATGTTTTCATTTATAGTTTTTTTAATTAATCCAACTTGATATACCAATACATTTTCACTGCTATATAGTATCCCTTTCACTGAACCAAAAAGGATCCATTCTACTGTTGATGGGCACTGAGTTGTTTCTTTTCTTTTGCTGTTATAATCATTCTTGTGCATATTTTCTAGTGTACAGGTGCACGTCTCTGGAATATACCAAAAGTGGATTATTGGATTATGAATACGCTTCACTGGTTAATGCCAGACTGTGGCAGCACTATTACATCGTCACTACTGGTTGCTCCATATACTAATGTTCACTAATAGTTGGTATGACTATTTGTCAATCTAGTATGAGTGGAAAGTAGTATTTTCTTTGTAGCATTACTTTGCATTTTTCTGAGCAGGGCGATCATGTTTACATATGATTACTGGCCATTCAGGTTTGCTCACCTGTGAAAGACTTTTCTGTGGTTATTTGGTATTTTCTTATGGATCCATAGGAATTCTTCCTATAGTCTGTGTCTTAACCCTTTGTCATTTATATACATTGCAAATTTCATGTTTCACTTTTTCTTCAGCCTGTTGCCCTTTCTTTCAGTTCATGTCACTTCTCCTATATCATTTTTGTCCCTCTGGGTGTTCTGTCGCAAAGGCCACATGAACAACTGTAAAGGTAAATACTACCACCTTGCCATTTGTGTACTTTGGGTACCTGCTAAAATCAAGTAAAAGCAGATCACTGTTGAGAAAAAGAGAGTACTGCAACCTCTTCTTAGCCATAGCTGAGAAAATCATGACCATGGACTTCTCTGCCTTTTTGTAAAAACAATATACTTTTGCTATTTTATTGTGAGATAACTTTTTAAAATTTAATTAAGTTTATTGGTACAATTTAGGTATACACAATGATCACATTCATCATGGGAAATTTGTACCTGTACATGATGTATCTTGATTTGTTTTTTTTCTCACTCTTTCCCCTCCCCTCCTTTCAAGCCTTCTTCCCCTCCCTATTTACAAAGATTTATTTCCAGTTTATTTCTAGTTTATCATTTTTTCCCTTCCTTCATTTCCCCCTCTTCCCTCCCTTGTTCCCCTTTCCTTTTGAACAATTTCTTCTTATTTCATAATATCCATTGTACAATTTGATGCTTATTTATACTTTCAGTTTCTCATACCAGAGAGACAAAGCAATATTGACACGTGTGTCCAGTTTACTTCACTGGAGAGTATGGTCTCAAGGTCCATCCATTTAGCAATAAATATTTCAAGTTTATAGTTCTTCATTGTCAAATAGTACTCCATTATATTTTAAAAAATCTTTTTTATCCATTTATTGTTTGATGGTCGTTTGGGTTGTTTCCAAGATTCCACAGCTATTACAAACTGTGCCACTGTAAACATAGGTGTGCATATGTCACTGTGGTATAATGCTTTTAATTCTTTTGGGAAGATACCAAGGAGAGGAATAGCTGGGTCAAATACAACATCTGGTCCTAGTTTTTTGAGGAATCTCCATGCTGATTTCCACAGTGGTTGCACCAATCTACATTCCTACCAACAGTGGAGAAGGATTCCCTTTTCCCCACAGCCCTGGTAACATTTGTTATTGGTTGATTTTTTGATAATAACCATTCTTCCTGGAGATGGAATCTCAATTTTGTTTTAATTTGCATCTCCCAAATTACTAGTGATGTTGAACATTTTTTCATGTGTTAATTTGCCACTTGTACTTCTTCATCTGAGAAGTGTGTGTTATCTCAGATGCCCATTTTTAGATTGGGTCTTTGAATTTAAGGGATCTGATTTTTTTCTGTTCTTTCTATGTTCTAGATATTATTCCTTTGTCTGAGGAGCAACTGACTAAAATTTGTTCCCACTCTGGGTTATCTTTTCACTCTGTCAGTGATTTCATTTGCTGTGCAAAAGCTTTTTAATAAGATGAGATCCCAGTTGTTGATTCTTTGTAGTATTTTCCGTGAGATCTGGATTTTGTTCATGAAATCTTTGCGTACACCTATGTCTTGAAGAGTTCTACTTATTTTCTCTGCCAGCAGATTTAGTTTTTCTGTTTTAAAATTTAGATCTTTGATCCATTTTGATTTTAGTTTAGTGCATGGTAATAGCCATGGGTCTAGTTTTCATCTTCGGCATGTGGAAAGCCCGGTTTTACAGCAGCATTTATTAAAGAGGCTATCTTTGTTCCAGTGAACAAGTTTGGCCCGCTTGTTAAAGATAAAGTGATTGAGTGCATTTGGAGTTGTTTCTGCATTTTCTAATCTGTTCCACTGATCCTTGGGTCTGTTTTTTTGCCAGTGCCATGCTGTTGTTGTTGCTGTTGTTGCTGCTGCTGTTGTTGTTGTTTTATCACAGTAGCTCTGTAGTAGAACTTAAAATCGGGATTGTGGTGCGTCCTGCCTTGCATTTGTTGCCCAAACTGCTTTTGTTATTCTAGGTCTCTTCTGGTTCCAAATGAATTTTAGGATTGTTTTCTTTAGTTCTGTGAAGTATGCTAATGGCATTTTGATCAGGATTGCATTAAATCTGTGTAACAGTTTTGGGAATACGGCCATTTTCACTATGTTGGTTCTTCCTACCCAAAAGCAAAAGATAGCTTTCCATTTTATGATATCTTATTCAATCTCCTTTTTCAGAGTACTGTAATTTTCAAGGTGGAGCTCTTATACATCCTTTGTTAGATTGATTCGTAAGTATTCCGTTTTTTTGGATGCTATTGTGAAAAGTGTTGTTTCCCTAATTTTTCCCTCACTGATTTTGTTATTTGTGTACTACAGTTATTTGAGTATTGACTTTGTATCCAGCTATGTGACTGAACTTGGTTATTAAATCTAGAAGTCTTTTGGTGGACTTTTTGGGGTCTTCTATATAAAGTATCATGCCACCTGCAAATAATGGTAATTTTACTTATTCCTTTCCTCTCCTTATTCCTCTCTCTCTCTCTCTCTCTCTCTCTCTCATCTATTTGCTCTAATGTTTCTAGAGCTATATTAAATAGGAGTGTGATAATGGACATCCTTGTCTTGTTCCTTATTTTAGAATGAAAGCTTTCAGTTTTTGACCATTTAGTAAGATATTGGCTGTGGTTTGGCATAGATGACTTTTCTCAGATTGAGATAAAAACCATCTATTTCAGTTTTCTGTAGGGTTTTTGTGATGAATGGGTATTGGGCTTCATCAGATGCTTTTTCTGCATTTGAAATGATCATGTGACTTGGTTTTGGTTCTATTGATATTACATTTATTGATTTGCATATGTTCAATCATCCCTGCCCTCCTGAGATGAATCCCAGTTGGTCATGGTGTATAATCTTCTTGATAATTTGCTGCATTCTGTTTGCATTCTGAGAATTTTTGCATCTCTGTTCATTAGGGAGATTGGCCTGTAGTTCTCTTTTTCGGTTGGTCCTCTGATTTTGATGTTGAGGTATTACTTGCCTCTGGGAAAGAGTTAGGGAGTACGACTTCCCTTTCAATTTCATTAAAGAGTTTGAAGAGTAATGGCATTAGGGCTTCTGTAAATTTCATGTAGAATTCAGCAATGAATCAATCTGGACCTGGGCTTTTCTTTGTTTGTATGTTTTTAAGTACATTTTCAATTTCATTAACTTGTGCTGGGCTATTTAGAATTTTTATATCTTCATGATTCAACTTTGGTAATTTATATATATCGGAATCAGCCCATTTCTTCTGTGTTTTCCATCTTATTGAAGATTCTCCAATTAGGTGTTGATGATCTTCTGAATTTCCACAGGATCCATAGTGATTTTACCCTTTTCATTCCTAATTACATGAATTCGAATCTTTTTTCTTTTTTGTTTTTTTGTAAGGCTAACTAAGGGTTTATCAATTTTATTTAATCCTTCAAAGAACCAATTCTTCAATTCATTGATTCTTTGTATTGTTTCTATAGTCTCAGTTGCATTAATTTCTGCTCTGATCTTTATCATTTCCTCCCTTGTATGAACTTTGGGCTTGACTTGTTATTCTTTTTTTAGAAGCTTGAGATGCAACCTTAGGTTGTTTATTTGAGTTCATTCTGTTTTCCTGATATGAGAATTCACCACTATAAATTTTCCTCTTAGGATTGCTTTCATTATACCCCATAAATTCCAATATGTTGTATCAGCATTATCACGTAAATGTAGATATTGTTAATTTCTTCTTTAATTCTATCTCTGACCCAGTGGTTGTTCATGAGGGTGTTATTTAATTTCCAAGTGTTTATGGAGTTTTCATGGTTTCTTTTGCCACTGATTTCCAATTTCATTGCACTGTGGTCAGATAATATGTGTGGGATAATTTCAGCTCCTTTGCATTCACTTAAGCATGTTCAATGGGCTAGTATGTGGTCTATTTTAGAGAATGTCCCATGTGCAGCTGAGAAGAATGTGTATTCTGATGCTGGGTAGAACACTCTGTGAACATTTGCTAAGTCCATTTGTTCACTGGTTTGGTTCAGTTCTGATATTTCTTTGCTGATTTTTTTTGTCTAGTTGATCTGCCTATTTGTGACAGTGCGGGTATTATCATCCCCCATTACAAGTTTGTTAGTGCTTATTTAATTTTTCATGTCCATTAATACTTGTTTTATATAGCTGGGTGCTCCTGTATTTGGTACATATATATTTATGATTGTTGTCTCTTCTTCTTGAAGTTTTCCCTTAACAAGCATGTAGTGACCTTCTTTATCTCTTTTGATCATTCTTGGGTTGATGTTCACATTGTCTGCAAATAAAATAGCTACCCTTGCTTTTTGCTGGGTTCCTGTCATGTGAAGTATTGTTTTTTATCCTTTGATTTTCAGTCTATGAATTTGTTTTTTAGTTAATTGTGTTTCTTGTATATAGCATACTATCAGATCTTGTTTCTTGATGCATTCTGCCAGTCTACTTGACTGGTGAATCGAGACCATTTACATTGATGGTAATAACTGATATATATTGGCTTATACTTGCCATATCATTTTTCTACTGTATGTTCCCTGTTTTTCCCCTGTTTAATTGCTTATTCTACCTGGTAGTTTCTTTCTGTTGGTGTTCTTGGAATTATGGTCATTTTTATCTCTTTCTTGAATATCAGTACACTTTGTAGAGCTGGTTTGGTGGTCATGAATTTCTTCAGTTGTTCTTTGTCATCGAAGTATCTCATTTCTCCATAAATTTTGAAAGATAGTTTTGCAGGGTACATCATTCTGGACTGGAAGTTTTTTTCTTTCAGGATTTGAAATACTTCACTCCAAGCCCTTCTTGACTTGAGGGTTTGTGTTATGAAGTCTGCTGTGATTCTGATGGGCTTTCCTTTTCTCTAACAGCTTTTAATATTCTATTCTTGTACTGAATCTCTGGAATCTTATTATGTGCCTTAGTGTAGATTTATTTTGGTCATGGCTAATTGGAGTTTTGTGTGCCTCATTTATCTGTAGGTCAAATTATTTTTTCATGCTTGGGAACTTTTCTGTCATTACTTGTGTAAACAGTCTCTGTGTGTCATTTATGCTGATTCTTGCTTTTTTCATTGATTCCAATTAATCTTATGTTGTTCTTTGCATCATCTTGCAGCTCTTGAATTGTTTTTTCCTAGTACCTTGTTACTTTTCAGAGATCTTTCCTTTCATGATCACTAGTTGCAAACCTGTCTTCTAGGTCTGATATTCTATCTTCACTTTTGTTCATATAGTTTTGCAAACTTTCAATTGAATATTTAATTTCCTGCATAACTGTTTAAATCTGTTTCATGCATTCCATTTCTTTCCTATGCTGGGTGTTCATGGTTTCCATCATTTTCCTATTCTCCTTGTTTTTTGTTTGTTTGTTTTTTTATCTGTGGCTACTTTAGATTTGCTGAGCAAGTCCTTCATAATGGTCATCCTCTCTCTTTCTCTCTCTGCGTCTCTCTCTTTTTCTTGGTGCCAGGAATTGAACTCATGACCTCGCACTTGCCAGGCAACTGCTGTGCCACTGAGCTATATCGCCAGTTCCATCATCTCTTTTTTTTACCTGAGAGAGATTCCTTCTGATCTGATTTTGTCTATAACCTCATAGATTTGTTTCTTTACTTCTGTTGCTATTCTTTCAGAAATTTCAAGTCATTTTCCTCTATCTCATCCCCTGGGCTTGTTCTGGGTGGGCTAGAGGTCTGGGGTTGCATTTTGCTTCTGTGTCTTATCATTTTCTATTTTTAAAAATTTTATTTTATTTTCTGTGTTGATTCTTGTAAGTTTTTGTAGTAGATAGCTTTATCACTAGTATCAGGGCCTCCCTAGGAAATGTCTGTTCTTCAGGGATGTCTTCTTGGCGTAGGAGGTTCTTGTTTTTTGTGTTTGCCCCAGAATCCTATCTTCCCAATTTATTAAGGGTGAGGTGTTGATGCCTATTTGGCTCAGTCCCCAGTCCTTTGGTACTGGACTATGGCGATGGTTGTTACCCTAGACCTTCCCAGTGTTGTTATACAAGAGGGAACAACTGATTACAACAGGTATGACATCCTAGCTAAAGTAATACAATTAGCAATAACAACAGCATCAAGCACAGCTCAGAAACTGACAAACTGTCATAACAAGTAATTTGGTACCTATTTAGCCATAGGAGCAAGATCTACACTTATTTAACAAAACTCAACCTAAACTGGGAGTTTGTATGTAAAACATTACCCCTTGGTAGAGTGATTTTACCCCATGGTGGAAATTTAAGAAGGATAGTGGATAAAACAGAGATAAATGAAGACAAATATAGTGGAAGCAAGGCTGGGAGACAAAGGATGATCACACAAGCTCTAGAAAAGTACAGGAAAGTACAGAAGACAAAGAATGAAGGAGTAAGCAAAGGATTTTTGAAGCTGACCAGAAGGACTAGAGAGAATATTTATTCACATGAAATTATTAAATCAAGAGAGATAATAGAGGAAAGGGAGAAAGAAGACACATATAAAATATAGGCTAAAAAATCTTTTAAGCCAGGGATTTAGCTCAATGGCATAAGTGCCTGCCTGGCACTGGTTATGAGTTCAATCCCCCATGTAAAACAAAACAAAACAAAACAAAACAAAACACTTTTACAAAATCCTAAAAAAGGAAAGAAAGAAAGAAAGAAAATGAAACCAGCAAAAAAAGAAAATAATAAAATATAATAAAAAGCAAAATTCCCCTGTTCTCCATGGGGAGCCCAAAACTACTGGGTAATCCCATCATATCTGCAGTAGAATTAGTGCTGGATGTGGGACTGATCTGGGTCTCCTGATATGGGGGACTGGGGCCAGAATCTACAGCCAGTACTTTCTATGTGCCCCTTGGTGACCACCCACTCCTCACCGTTTCTCTCTGCGTCTCTGCCAGTTGCTGTGCTGCCCTCAGACAGACCTGGGGGTGGGGGGATCTGCTCGCAGCACCATGTACAGTTGGCTCTTCCTGGTCCTTGCACAGCCTCCTATATTCTTCCACTAACCAGTATCTGTCCTCTCAGGACGATTGTTGCAGGGTGGGCTGGTGTGCTGTGAGGTGGGCTGACCCTTTCCTCCTGCACCTGCTGTCCAAGGCTGTGCATTCCCAATTCTGTCTCCTCTCCTGAGGGGTAGTGCTAACCTCCCATTCATTGCTGTGTGCCACTGCAGTGCGGTTTAAGTCCCTTATCCTTCAGGTAACTGGTAGCAGGGTGGGAGGGGTCGTGTTGTTCCACTCCATGCTTTCCCAGGCACCTCTGCTGCCACCACTGCCCACCTCTGCTGTTTTCTGTCACCTTACTGACTCACTGCTTCTGCCACTGTTGCTTGTTGCCAGGCAAGGTGGGGTGGGGTGCTTTGGGCTGTCTGTTCCATGCTGGTGTAGGGACAGGTGATGGCTGTTAAGTTCCACAGTGCAAGACTGCTTAAGTCCGTGTCCCTCTAGGCACTGGTCATGGGGCAGGAAGGGGTCATACTGTTCCATTCACTACGCTCCCCTGCAATCTCTAATCCTGCTGTCCCTAGAGGTTCCAGTTAATGCTCTCAAGATAACTTTTTAAAACAGCATATGTTTTATTTTTGTAATCTCCCTCCCCAAGGACCTAGGTAATTACAGACTTTTTTCCAGTGCTAGGGATCAAACCCAGGGCCTTAAGCATACCAGGCAAATGCTCTTATCACTGACCTATGCTTCTGGCCTAACTAGGCCAATTAGAGTCAAAATGAAGAGTACAAATTCCAGAGTATAAATGAGACATTCCTGTAGTTCACTACACTTAATTCGTGTGATACTTTCCTTTATACATTGAAAGCTTTGCCTTTTGCTGTCAATGCAAATGAACATTGGTATAGACCTGCACACATAAACAGTGCCTATGCTTCTGTTTTGGCACCCAAGATTACAGTGATATCTGATGTCTTCCACATGGTTTAGAGCTCCCCCTCTTAAAACAGTGACTTATAAATTGCCTTTTGTAAAAGCTCACTGCTAACACACTCACACAGAGATTTTACTGCTAAATGATAATTTTTCTGTTCTGTAAACTTGCTTTAAAATGACCCATGCTTTTTTCCTACTAACATTTTGAAACTTCCAGTCAGTCGTACAGGGTTAAATATTTAAAGAAGCTATCAGGATAATTCTCTGCAAAAGGCCTGAAGCCACTTGGCTTTTCATGAACAAATTTTTCTCTTTCTGGGGAGGGGTTGGGGCCATAGTTTGGAACATTCTAAGCTAGATTCAAGTGCCCCTCTTAAAGCTGTTGTATATGTGTGTGTTAATGGAAAACAGTCTAAGACTCCAGTAAAATTAAAATAGTAGGTTCCTGTTGATTGAGGAAAGGTATATTGTATAACCTTCTATGAAATATGACAGTGTTACCATTTTGAAGAGGATAAAAAGGATCATCTTGCTAAAATTGGAGTATTTATTTGAAATCAACATGTAATTTATAATTATCAGGGACCTGGCCTAGATCCCCAATCTCCTGAACAAGTGTATGGCGAAGGCTTAAATAAATGAGACAAGTGGTATGATTTTAGGATTCCAGGAGGATCAAAACACTCTGCAGAGTTCTTGACTCTGAGGCTATGATGAGGGCTAAGACAAAGAACTTCTCTGTGCAGCCCGTATTTACTTCTATTTCAAACAAAGAGAGGGGATACTGAGGAAAGCAGGGGAATGAACAGGGCCTTGAGAGTCACTTCAAGGACTTCTCCAAGTAGTAAATTGTGCCAATTTAGGAGAATTGTCTTATCTCTATGATGACATTTATGATAGGAGTGACATGCCTGCAGGTGTGAGATGTCTGCAGCTGCAGTCTTTACCTGTGAATTGGGTTGGAGCCAGGTGTTCTCAGCAGTGGCTTTATCTTATCCTTTGAGGTATCTCTGGCCTCACAGGCCACTATAGGGCTCAGCCAGGACCAATGATTCACAAAGGTTCACTTACTATGAATCAGCTCCCATCACCAGGCAAGGGGCCTAGGTCTAGGACAGACTCACAGATAAACACAGAAAGCCAATTAGTTAATTTTAAATCCTGCTCAGAGCCACTTTGTAGTGGTCTCCAACAATAATTTTGTTAAATATCTTCAAATGTTCACAAATACATAAGCATTTCACAGCAAACTCTTTAAGTTTAAAAATACCCAAGTCTCTACAACTAACATGGGCTATTATTTTTATTCACTTCCTTTCCTTTTCTCGATGTAATTTCTTATCCTACTTCAGGTACAGTTAGATACCTGTTATCTGGGTCTTTTTGTACTTTTCCACTGATTAAATGAATCCATAAAATGATGAAATTATTAAAATGGAATTGAAATTGAAAATACTCAATAAAGCCCAGACTTGGCATAATCTTTAGAATTGCTGTTATTTTTCATTTTGGGGAGCTTATGTCAGACATAAACATCTGTTGAGGTCTTATAGGAAAACCAGAGTTATTTGAGGGATAGAAACATACATATGTATTATATTTAAGGCTGATTGTTTTGAATTTTGAAGAATGGCTTCTATTTGTTAGTAGTATACCGGAGTTATTATTTTGATTTAAAGGACTAGATCAGGCCTATAATCCTTTTGAACCTGTCCCTGTAGACAATAGCTTTCATAGGCTTACTTTTTTCCCCCTCACTTTTTGACTTTTATATTTGGCCAAAAGAATGTTAAAGGGTAAAATAGGGGGCAAGCTTAGAAATACAGGGAAAAGTGAATTGTCAAGTTTTATTATGGATATAAGTCTTTACTTGCATACTAATGAGTATTTGATTTCTGAAAGAGTAGAGGTGTAGGGAGAGAAAAGGGCACAGGGTAGGCCCAGTCCTTCAAGGAACATCCAGAGTTTCAGGACAGAGTTTCCTAGGAAGCCCAGATTGACTTCACATATCCTTTATTGTTTAATACACAGAGGTGGCCAGCATTGGTGTGAATTTCGCCTCAGTGGCTGTCTTCCGTCCCTCAGGTGTTCACTTACAATTTGAAGAGAATATAGGATAGAGAAGAGAGCAGTAAATGATTTTCATTTGATTAGCAGTGTATTAGACACTACTGATCATGGCTTTCTTCAGCATTTCTCTCACTTGACCTCTCAATGTTAAAGTGCTTTAGAAATTTTGTTAGCCTCCATTCTGTGATCCCAATAATTTTTGTAACTTAAAAACTATCAAATGTGTCTCCGTAGTGATTTTCAAGTCCAGCTTCCCATGTCTGACTGCTAGTTGATGGATCCTCTTGGATGTCTCCCAGGCATCTCAAATTTAATAGGTACAAAATGCAGCTTGATTTTCCACCGCTGCAAAAGCACCCTTCCTTTTTACTCATTGGTGTTACAGTCCACCTCATTGTCCACCTTATCACATAAATCTAAAATTTCAGAACTATCTTATTTTTCTGTAGCTCATTCATTTCAGTTCATCAGTCCAACTTCTCTGTGCCTTAGTTTACTTATTATAAAATCAAAATAAGAATACATTTCTAGTAGTATGTTGGAGAATTAAAAGAATTAATAAATATAGTCTTGCTTTCCATGCTGCCCAGGAAGGGATCCATATGGCATTGTTCTTGATTCCCATCATAACTTAAAGAGGAAAAAAATAAAAATAAAAATAAATGTCTTTTGGAAGAAGTGGCTGAGACACAGGGTCTTGCTACATAGTTCAGGCTATTCTTGGACTCACAGGGTAGCCCAGGCTGGCCTCAAACTTGTAGCAATTCTCCTGCCTCAGCCTCCTGAGTGCTGGGATTACCGATATGCATCACCACACCTGGCCAATAAACACAAGTCTTCAAACTGTGCCTGACACTTAGCACAGTTCATTATAGTCACTGCTCTTATTGCTATTGTTACTTTTTCTCCCCAATGAAGGAAACACCCTGGCCCAAGTTACCATCTCTCCAGTGGTCCATTTCTGGTTTCTGTGCTTTTACTCTTCTGCTACAATCCATCCTCCATAGAGCCCAGGACATTTTTCATGCCACACTGCCCTGCTTTATGTCCTTTAGTGGATTCCTGCTGCTCTTAGAACAAACCCCACTCACAGGCTGCCCAACCTGGTGTCTGCCTATAAGCCACTCTCCAATCTCCTCCTTTCTGTTGCTCAGATTAATCAAGCCTTTTCTTTTCTTTGGGCTTTGTCCTGTTCTTTCAGTATAAAATTCTCTTCTACCAGCTCTAAGCATGTCTGGCTCATTTGCATTGGAGAGTCATTTTAGTTACTTTCCTTGCTGAGTTAAAATACTTGACACCCAAAGGTAAAGAAGGAAAGGTTTATTTCAGCTCAGTTTGCAGAAGCTTCAATACATAGTTGGTTGACTCCAAGGCAGGGTGGCATGGCAGAGGGCATCGCAGAAGAGAAACAGTCCCTGGTGTGGCAAGGCAGGCAGAAGACAGCAAAGCACTAAACAGTGTGTAGCAGGCAGCAGCAAAGCAGCAGCAGAAGCCTTTCTGTCCCACCATATTCCATCCAGGCTGTAAGCCTATTGATTAGTGCCACCCACACCCAGGGTAGGCTACCCTTAATCCCATTATCACACAATCCCAGCATCACATACCCTAGATCCAGCTACCTCCAAAAAGCCTCACCTATGACTGCATGAGGCTTGGGGGGACATCTAGACACACGCCATGCAGGAAACTTCAGCTCTGTCCTGATCTCATTAACCTACCCAACCCACTCTTCGCAAAATCACTTTCCATCGTCGCTTTCTCTCTCGTATTATCCAATTTATTTTCTTCATAGCTCTTATAGTATATGATTATTTATGTATTTGTTTACTTATTATCAGTCTCACCATCTAGAATGTAATCTTTTAGGGGCAGAAACCTCTCATATCTTCCTAAAGTGCACATCACATAGTGGGTGTTCAAAAAATATGTATCAAATGAATGGTCACCTCTAACAAGGAAGGAGAACTACAGAAGGAGAATCTGAGGACCCATTGTTGGAAGTTTTTATTTTATAATTCTTCCAAGGAGATTATCACCGGTAAGCACTCCTTGAGAGTTCTGCCTGCTTGCTTTTTGCAAACACATATTCCTCTTAAAATAGATTAAGAGAGCCAGGCGTGGTGGCGCACGCCTTTAATCCCAGCACTTGGGAGGCTGAGGTAGGTGGAGCGTTGTGAGTTCGAGGCCGGCTTGGGCTACAACGCGAGCGCAAGGCTGGCCTGAGCTACACAGTGCGACCCTGCCTCAAAAAACCAGGGCCGGGAGTTTGGCTCAGTGGCTTACGCGCCTGTCAGGCAGGCGCGAGGTTATGAGCTCGATCCCCGGTGCCACAAAAAAAAAAAAAAAAAAAAAAGATTAAGAGATACTTGTCCATCCATGTCCTAAATATAAAAGTAGGCGGTCATTAGATGTTGCCATGACATTTCAAATTTTGTCATCTATCATGAGCTTTTACTTCTGTCATACAATAAAAGAATCAAAGGAATTCTACTTATAAATCCTAGTCCAGGTCCCTACAGGGTCTTATGGCTTAATGTGATAGGGAGTCCCTCTCTGTCACCCACTTGGTGGAATGAGTGTGCCTTATGCCAGTTGCATAAGGTGTCCCAAACCCTGCTGTTGATGTATTTTGATATTCCCTTCTCACATCCTTAAAGTGTACAGTGAAGAAGTAAAGTATAATGTAAAGGTCTCTTGGTCACTTGCATACAAATAGGCTGAATATCTGTGTGGACAAAAAATTACAATACTTGTAAATTTTCTTCTGTAAGTTAATTGGAGGGAAAAATAATCTCTTTGAATGTCCAAAGTAATGACAGTTTCTGAAGTGAGAAAGTGAAAGGAGCTCATTCATACATCACCCCTCTTGCTAGGACATGTGTCTGATCAGGCCCCCGAGAGTGGGCTGTGTGCCCCAGGAATGGTCCGCTGGGGATGCAGCTGGGAGCTGCTTCCCACTCCCTCCAGCAGGAAGCTGCAGACAGTGCAGATAGCAAAACAGTTCAGGTAGTATTCAATTTGATCAGGAATAAAAGGATAGAGAAGCTTTAGTTTCTGTGTCTGAGCAGTCCTGAAATTTCCACCTTAAGAGCTGAGATTACTCTACACCTAGTGTTAGAGTGAGTGGCAGACCTTGCAAGTTTGTAGCTTAGAGCTGGGTAGCTTGGTGGTAGTTCTGTTAGCATGTGTGAGGCCCTGAGTTGGGTCCCCAGCACTGAAATTTAAAAAACTCTAACTCAAAAAATAACTGTACTCTAATACTTACAAATGTTTTACATAGCTGTAAAAATATACATGCATTAATCTTAAGAAATTCAGACTATTCTTGTATATCTCTGAGTTGAGTTGTAACCAAAATAATGAAGACCATTTGCAAATTTTTTTTTTCCAGCTAGGATGGATTCTGATGACACTGTGCAAAATCCTGAAGAAAAGGAATATTCTTCTGTCTGTGTTGGCAGAGAAGCAGACCTTAAAAAGGCTGAAAGAATGACAGCTGTTGTCCATGACAGAGAAGTGGTCATTTTCTACCATAGAGGACAATATCATGCTATGGATATTCGCTGCTACCGTAAGCTTTAATTTTTCATCCATAGAATTTGTATTTTTTAGTCACAAAACTATCAAAATTCATTTCTTGTAGTGACCAGATATAATATTCAATTCCTTTTCAGATTCAGGGGGACCTTTACATTTGGGAGAAATAGAGGTATGTAAAATTAAATTTATTCTAAACTCAGATGTTTCCTATACATTATTTTATATCATTCTTTATTCAAAATGTCTATATTTGGATTTAATTATATTTTAGTATTTTGAATATAACTGCCGATATTCTGAGTATTCACAGCTCTATAAAGAACTGTTTTCACAGAAAGATATGAGAACTATACATGTCTTATTACCTAGCAGTTATATTCTCAGATATTGAGCCTATGTATATAATTGCACAAATGCTTTTCTGTATTTAGGAAAGGTTTATTGTAGCATTATTATTATAATGAAAAATTGAAGGTAACCTAAATGTTTAAACAATAATAACTGGATTAAATAAATTACAATACAACCGTGCTATGGAATGCTATGTAGCTATGAAAGGAATGAGGGAGACCTGTGTTTGCTTCTATGGAGGGGTGTTAACAATACATTTGTGAGTGATAAGAGTCATACAATAGTAACTCTAGTTCTCATTTTTTAATTAAAATATTTACCTTTTACTTTATACACTGTATATATTGAATTTTTATAAGTATTTTATGTAATGAAAATATTTTTTAAAAATGCTGAGTGGCCCAGGCTGGACTGAAACTTTCAATCTTCCTGCCTCAGCCTCCCAGAGTGCGGAGATTATAGGCATTCTTCACTTTGCCCAGCTTAGACACTTAACTGAGGAAGAAAAGGACAATCGCCTTTCCTTCCTTATATTCCGAAACTGGTTGCATAACGTTGGCTGTCTTTCTATCTTTGTCTGTCTCTAAATATTTCAGAATATAAGCTTGAACTTATCATTTCACTCTCTCTACACTTGATATCTACCTGGCTTCATGCCTGTCCTCATGTTAAAGGACATACGTGTGTTTAAATTATGAACATGTGAATGCTTGTTCACAGTTCTATGTCATACAGATCAGTATTCCTGCATTTCTGGTGTAGAGGGAAAGTGTAAGCACCTGCTGTCATACAGATTCCCCCAATTTCAATCTACAAGAGCTTTAAGACTTTGCTACTCAAAGTGTGGCCTGCAGCCTAACAGCTTTGTTGTCAGCCTTGTTTCTTAGACACATTCATTCTTGAGCCCCGCTATGAGCTCACTAAATTTAAACAGGTGAAGGGGCACCTAAACAGAGGCCACTGTATCCCATGCTCTTTAAAGCTAGGGAAGAACTTCACTAAGAGAGTTAAAAGGAATCACAAATTGCCCTTCATTGACATCTGCACTTAGGCCTCTTGAAATCCCATGTGCAGCCTGCAGTTCTTGCAGTAGCTAGTGGAAATTGCTTTAGAAGCACTAGAAGCCCTTTTACCATTTCTGTCAAGGAAGCGACATTAAGACAGATAACAGCACCGCCGGTCACACGGTATATTGGCCTAAGAGTCATCTTCTGATAGAGCTCTAACCCACTGGGCTTCTAATCAACTGCAAAGAGTGACAACTCTTCTCACATGAAGTTCTACTTTAGTATGAATAATTTGTAAATGGGAAGAAAAGAGAAAAGCTAGCCTATTACTTGACCTGGGTCTTTTGCAGTAGATTCTGTAATAACTCTAAGACTTATCATGAAATGTCAAGTCAATTAAGTCAGTTATTTTTCTCCCCAGGATTTTGATGGACGATCATGTATAGTCTGCCCTTGGCATAAATTCAAAATTACTTTGGCAACAGGAGAAGGGTTATACCAGTCTATAAACCCTAAAGATCCATCAGCAAAACCCAAGTGGTGCTCCAAAGGAATAAAGCAAAGGATTCATACAGTGACAGTGGAGAATGGGAATATTTATGTGACTCTTTCTAAGGAACCTTTTAAATGTGACTCTGATTTTTATGCTACTGGAAAGTACAAAGTAATTCGGAGTTCTTCTTGATAAAAGTATGTATATGGCAGTGAAAAATGTTGTACATGTTTTAAAATACTTTTAAATAACTTTGTTTCAATACCAAAGATGAATCTTTTCAACATAGATGTAGTATTACTTACCTTTAAAAATCATACAGATCTGTGAAGTTTAGAAGCACATGCAGTTAGAATGTATACCATTCTAAAGATTACCATGAAGGCAACAGAATACTTTTCATCTACATTTCATCCAATTTTCTGGATTGATCAGAATCTGAGGGCTATAGGTTTGGGATGTTCAATTTAAGAAGGAACCAAGTAATTTAGAGTAATCAAAATGAGTAACAGGTACCCCGGTGCCACAAAAAAAAAAAAAAAAAAAAACAAAAGAGTAACAGGTAAAAAGTATGATTTAGTAGGAGAAATTTTTAATAGAAAAAAGTCCCTTTTTGATGTAGCAGACTATTATAGGGTTTTTTTGTTTTTGGGTTTTGTTTTTTGTTTTTTTGGTTTTTGGTACCAGCAATCAAACTCACAACCTTGCACTTGCCAGGCAGGTGCTTACACCACTGAGCTAATAAATCCTCAGCCCCATTTAGGGTATTTTTTGAGACAGGGTCTCACTGTGCAGTTCAGGCCAGCCTTGAGTTCACTATGTACCCAGGCTGACCTTGAACTTGGGATGATACTCCTGTCTCGGCCTCCAATGTGCTGGGATTACAGATATACATCAGTATGCCCAGATATTCTAGGAGTTTTAACATGCACAAGTAAAGAGAATGAAACTGCATCGCTCAGTTAAACAATTATTCCCTTTCTTTCATCCTCATTTCACTGATACCTCCACAGATTCTGCCACCTCATTTGATTATTATTTTTACATTTTTAAAGGTAAAATTCATTGGCTCAGTGCCTTAAGCGCCTGCCCTGGCAGGCGTGAGGTTGTGAGTTCAATCCCTGGTGCCGCAAAAAAAATAAATAAATAAATAAATAAAAAAATAAAGGTAAAATTCAAGTTCATGGAAATATTCCTCTGATGTGCAAAGTTTTTCCAAATACACAGCAGACTTTTTACACTTAAAAATGCCTCCCACAAAGGTGAATTTACGTGCTGCACTTAAAAACGAGAGACTCACTAATGTGCTGGAGGTCAGAAAAGCCCGGGCTCACTTTCTCTGTGCTTAAGGAGTTGTCGTAAAGGAAGCCTCCCACAGCTGCTGGCCAGCCATGAGACAAGTCTCCTGCTCAGTGAACCCGTGTACTTCGCTTATGTGAAAGTTTCCAATAAAAGTTTTGTTTTGTTTTTAAGAGAGAACTATGTGCATGTGTGTGCAGCTGTTTCCTGTAAACGTTACAGGGAGAAGAGATGGAGGATTGTGTCCCCAGAGTTCACAGGCAGCTGATGTGCAGCAGTATGTGCTAGAATGTAAGAGTAAGTGGGACCAGACAGGATGAGGACTGTTTGTTAAGGGTGGAGCCTGGTCTCCAGGCACAGTGATCGTCATGATTCAAGCTTGAACGAAGAGGCCAGACCTAACACTTAACATTCTGAGGGCCCCACTGGACTCTCTCCCCTGGTTATTATAAGAACAGTAAGTAAATAAGGCATGCAACAAACTCTGGAAATGTAAAAAAAAAATTTTTTTTCACTGAGTGCAGTGGTGTGTGCCTGTCATCCAAGCTGCTTGAGAGTCGGAAGCAGAAGGCTCACTTGACTCAGGAGCTCAAGGCCATGACCCAGGAGCTCAAGGCCAGCTTGAGAAACAAAACAAGACTTGTCTTTTTTTTTTTTTTTTGGTACCAGGGATCAAACTTAAAACCTCACGCCTGCCGGGCAGGCACTTAGGCCACTGAGCTAAATCCCCGGCCTTATTTTTTGAAACAGGGTCTCACTATGCAGTTCAGGCTGGCCCTGAATTCACTTTGTAGCCCAGGCTGCTCTCAAACTCACAACTATCCTTCTGCCTCAGCCTCCTGAGTGCTGGGATTAAAGACCCGTCTTTTAAAAGAACAAAGTCACATCAGCACTTCTTGTCTTCACATATATAAATCTTATCAGATTTGTAAATGTTTTGTTTTATAAACTTATGGCATCTGTGAATTGCAACTCCTCCATAACTTTACAAGTGAGTAATAAAAAGTTCATAGGCAAACACAAGCTAAAGTAAATGTGCTTCTCCAATCTCTGAAAAAAAATATGTAATGTGTGGCTGGGTGACCTTGTGATGGATGAAATCAAATGATGTGTGTGCTGGGGAGGAGGCCAGGAAGGATAGGGTTCTTTCCTCCCAGACTCACACTCAAAGCAAATCTTTAATAAAAGCATGAATTATATTGTTCAGGTTATAAACCACAGTGTGGTTTTTCTAGCTCATGAAAAATACTGTATAGTCATCCATACAGTCTACATCAAGATTATATTTTCTCTACTAAGTACTACAGAATGACATTTAGTAATAGTTTTAGTACTAGTCTCGCCCCTTTTTATTAAAGCAGAGCATATATGTATACTGATCTCCTAGCTTTGTTAGATGAAACGTGTCTCTAGATATGTAACTCTTAGACTCTCTTCAGTATTATTTGTGTTCATATTTGCTCATTCATTTCAGCTGACTGGTCAAACACGGAATGTAAAACCTGGATCTTGTTACTCTGCTTATTAGCAGGAAGCTCAGGATGATACAAAATGTCTGGCTTCTCTGGCAGTGACCTATAAGGTTTTGCTTTGATTTCACCTTCAGGAAACATGGGCTCCGGGAGCACTGGCTCTGAAAAGGCTTTTCTAGAATTTTCACTTTCTCTGTTTTCCCTTATGGCTTCCTCTTCTTCACAAATGTTCCTTGCCTCCTCCAGCACAGCATTAACACAAATTGCCTGTATAATTAAGACATGTGTGAAAATGAATGTTTCTTTTTAAGTACTAACAACCACAGAAAAAAAAAATCAATAAAATGTCAATCTACATATTCTCATAACACACTTCCTGTCAAGAACTGCTGACACATGATAGGCATTGGGAAACTGATTCCTTGTTCTGAGTATCTTATACAACATTCTAGAGAGCACCTTGAAACCTAGTGTGCTTTATAAAGATGTGCTTTACATATTTTTTCCTCCACTCATCTGATGTTGCACTTATTTATTTATTGAAATGGGGTCTCACTGTGCAGTTCAGGCTGGCCCTAAACTCACGGTGATCCGCCTTGCCTCAGCCTCCTGAGTGCTGGGACTACAGACGTGCACCACCACACCTGGCTTATAAAGATGTGCTTTACATCTTTTTTTCTCAGTTCATCAGATGTTGCATGTCTTGAGTTTTTTTTCTTGTCGTTGTTTGGTTTTGTTTTTTGAGAAAAGGTCTCCCTGTGCAGTTCAGGCTAGCCTTGAACTCACTGTGCAGTCCACACCCAGTACATCTTTATTCTCCTGACTTGGTTAAATGAAACATTTTCTGGAAGATGGAATTTGTCCCCAAATTCTTTAATATCTCAAAGTACGCTTTTTGTTTTAATTTTCTTCTCTCTAGACTTTGTTTATACTTGTGTACATGGACAAAGTATTTCGATAAGAATTTAGTACCTTAGGAAGTAGATCAGTGATTTCTTGTCAAATATATCATCCACTTTCTCTCCAAAAATGCCCTTGTTTTAAGAAGATGGCCAAAACAATGCAGAAAAATGACTTCAGATGTCAGAATCACCAAGAACTGTATTCACTAAACTCACTAAGTTTGCTAATGATGATGACACCAGGTATTTAAGGCAAGAAAAAATTCCACAAAATGGAGAAACACCCTAAACTAATTTGTTTTACAAAAGGAGTGCCTCGAGCTGACATAATGGGTTATAAAGTTTTCTTGAACAGGTCACGGCCTCAGGCGTGGACAGCCTCAGTTTCCTTCCCTCCTGCCTCCTCTCACCCCTGCCTCTCACAAGGGACACAGGGACACGGCTGCTTCCCCTTACTTTCCTGCAGTGAGCGTGTGGCCCGGTGACCCTGTGGCGCACGAAGCCAAATGATGTGTCTGCTGGAAAGGAGACCAGGAAGGATTTCTGGAAAAGGTTTTCCTTCCGCATGAAGAAAAAGACTGGCCTCGACCTTTCTCCCCCTTCCTGAGCATGAGGCAGTCTACAGACTAAAACGTTTCTAGGAGACAAAAACTAGGAAAAGGCCTGGTGACTCAGTCTGTTCAGGCTGCTAATAACAAAATACTGTGCCCTGAGTAGCCTCAGTAGTCTTTATTTCTCACAGTTGTGGAGGTTGGAAAATCGAAGGTCAAGGTGCTGTAGATTGTGTGTCTGGTGAGGGCTGCTTTCCAGTGCATCAGTGGCACCTTTAGCTGTGTCTGCATACGGCAGGAGGCCCAGGGAAGCGCTGGGAGCCCCCTTTATAAGGTCACTAATCCCGTGCTTGAAGTTCTAATGACCTTACAGAGGTGCCACCTGTTAATGCCATCCCTTTGGGGGTTGGTCAACAGAAGCATTTGTGGGGGGCACAAGCATTCAGACCATGGCACCTGGGTTTTTGATTGTGTTATGGAACCTGTAGGAGAAAAACAGGACTTGCCTACTTGCTTATTACACAGTTCTCTTTTCTTGATCGAGCCAGAGTCAGCGTTTTTGGTTTCCATTTTATCACCTCTAATTTATTATGAAACCTGCTTATTTCTGACTTCATATCCCATCACACCCCTGAAAGTAGTTCTCGGGATGTCTAACCCCGACATCTTTGAATCCTCATTTTACTCAAAAAAATTTTTTTCTCTTTGTATTTGACAGCCACTGATAACCTCCTCAATCTTTTATCTCCTTTATACCATTTCTCTTGGTTCTTTTTCTGCTTTTCTGATTGTTGCTTCTTTGGCTCCTTTGTAGATGGGTCCCTTCTTAGCTCACCTTAAATGTTACCATTTTCCATCTTTCTATTGACTTAGGACTCTTTCCACTTGACACGGTTCCACTTATAGGGCATTCACGTCCAGCACATATGATTTGTTTTCTACACCATAATTCCAACCTTGACTCTTCCATACACAAATGCAGATAGCACCAATTAGCAAGTCACTGAAAGCTTCTACTACCTACTTACAAAATTTGTAGTATTACAGATTGTACAGGATAATTTCAAAATAGCTTTGAAAAATTAAAAGTTTATTTTGATTTTAGTTGTTTTTGTTTTCTCTAACCATCTCATCCTACCCATTTTTTTGAAGTGTATTTATAGCCTACCTCTACTGATATCAATTTTAGATGAGATTCATATTTAAGATATTGGATACTTCTCAAAAATTTAAAAATTTATACTTGCAAAATATTTGATAAATTCAGGTTTTTAAAACAGATGTTTAAAAGTTTGAATTTTTTCAAAGATGCCTTGCTATTATTGACCCTCTGCATTTCCTGGTACATTTCAGAATCAACTAGTTAAGACACATACACACAAATATTATATGTTTCAGTATGATTTAAAAAACAAATTTAACATAAGAAATCTGATGAAAACATAAAATTAAGAAAAATTTAGAAAGCCAAAAAAATTGAAGGATGCATTGTGTTCATGGATTATGAGGACTTACTCTAGCAGCTATCAAGATGTCATAGTAAGCTCCTATAATTAATCAGTGTTGTGCTGATGCAAGAAGGGACAAATGACACTCTATAAACAGATCTAAATCTAAGGACATGATTTATGACAAAGTCTTGTAGAACAATAGGAAAAGAGGGATACTCGTAGGGTAAAAATTTGGCCATTACCTTGTGCCAATTTCATATGCATTATAAAAGTGGAGGGTGAAATCATACAGCTTCTAGAATATAATGTTTCCATGACCTTGGGTACAGGTCAAGATTTGTTAAGACACAAAAAACACTTAAAGTAAAACAGTAAATTAAACTACATTGAAATTAACTTTATTTATTTATTTATTTATTTTTTGCAGCACCAGGGATTGAACTCACAACCTCAGGCCTGTCAGACAGGCACTTAAGTCACTGAGCCAAACTCCGGGCCCTGGTTTTTTGAGGCAGGGTTGCACTGTGTAGCTCAGTGAAATTAACTTTAAAGCCGGGTGTGGTGGCGCACACCTTTAATCCCAGCACTTGGGAGGCTGAGATAAGTGGAACATTGTGAGTTCGAGGCCAGCTTGGGCTCCAACGCCAGCACAAGGCCAGCCTGAACTACATAGTGTGACCCTGTCTCAAAAAATTAGGGCCAGGAGTTTGGCTCAGTGGCTTAAGCGCCTGCCTGGCAGGCACAAGGTTGTGAGTAATTAACTTTAAAGGACACTGCTAAAAAAGTGAAAAGGCACGGAATTTTTGAAAAAAAGAAATTGATAGGCAACAAATGAATCTCAATTACAATGTCAAGCAAAAGACAAAAACAAAAGTTACATACTGTACTATACAATTTCATTCACATATAATCCAGAGAGCCAAACTATCTGTGGTATAAACCAGAGTAGTGACTGCTTTATACAGGATGGTAGTGATTTTGAGGAGGCAAAAAAGTGACCTCTGAGGGCTGGGCATGGTGGCGCATGCCTGTAATCCCAGCACTTGGGAGGCTGAGGCAAGAGGATCGTAGTGAGTTCAAGGCCAGCCTGGGTTAAATAGTCCAAGGCCAGCCTGAATTACAGAATGAGACCCTGCCTCAAAAAATAAAAAAGGTGTGGGGGGTTGGGGGCTCTGGAATGATAATTTTGAATCTTGACCCGAGGGGGTTCATAGATCAATAGATTTTATGATAACACATGAAGCAGTGTACTTTTGTTTTTGTATGCCGTGGTTTTAAAACTGAAGTATAAATGGCTATTGACAAAAAATAAAACCCTTATAATTGATACACTGGTTTACATTTTTGCCACACACAGTACTTCTATTCAAAATACTGTATACTACTACTTGTTTTCCCCAAACTCATTGACCCAGAATAATGGAGTCCTGAACCTCAGCCTCGTGGGACAGTGGCTGGAATAAAACAACCGTGGCTAAATGAAAGCAAACAGTAAAATGTTTTGATCAAGAGATTTCAAATAGCAATAAACTTTGTAAAAATGAAATATTTTAGTTACTGAAGCAAACTGGGTTTTGGTGGATGATTTGGCTCCTCAGAAAAATAATGCTCAAACATGAAATTATTTTGCATAACGAGAATGGTACCTTAGTTTGTGAATAGTACCATTAAAGACAATACTGTAAATAGTACACTGTATTAAAATAAGTATACTTATTTCTAGAGTCTAATAATTTTCTTAACTTACCAAATAAATTAGCGCTGCATATGAAACATACATCATGCCAGTTTAAGCAGTCTTTGCTGGAAAAGAAATGATTTCAAACAAAGGACTCTTTTGGGCCTGCAAAAACACAAAATATTTTCTTACTAAAACAAAAATTTCAGTGCTTCAATAGTATATTTTACAGGGTTGCCGTAAAATGAGAATTTAAAATTTTTTCCTAAAGAAAGTCATCTACATTACATCTGCACTTTTTCACACTGTGAAAATGTACTTGTTTACTTTTTTCTTTTCATAAGAAAATACTGTGTTCTCTTTTATGAGTCAAAACTATGACAAAAATATAAAACGTTTCATTCTGAAATCTCAATTAACTTATGATTCCAAACTGTGCTCACTAGGAGGTACTGCTGCGCACCGTGGCAAAATACTCTTTCCTTCGTTAAAATTCATGTAATCATTCCTTACTGAATTATTCACAACCTCAATTAAGTAAACAGTCATCAAAATACTAAGCATTTCCTAAAGATGGAAATGTCGTCATGAGACTCATGCAGGCCAGCACTGACTTCAGATGATCATTAAACGCCAGGAAATGCCCTGTGCTCATATCCAGCACAGAGAAGATTTATACCAATAGTGAGTTTGCCTCTCAGATGCTTCTGGAATAGATGTCCCTGCTTCAAACATAGCAGTATGACATAATCAGTTTAAGGGAACTGTACCGTCTTATGGACCCCTCTGTTGCTTTGAGCAATATGTAAAAGGACATTAGGAAAAACTCCTGGCCCTCCCATTCAGCAAGGAAGTGGCAGCCACGCCCCCCTGAGGTAAAAGCCAACCCACTTGGTGGCTTTGATGAATTTCCAAATGATGTAAGTTGCAGCTAATAAAATTATGTAAATGTGCAGTAGAAAGTGCATGCAAACGCTAAAGGACAATATATGCATGTTCATGAAAAAGTTATAGTTCAGTGGAGAGTGTTTACCTAGCATGTTCACTTCCCTAAGTTAGATTCCCAGTATCATTTAAAAAAAAAAAAATACCTACAACACTGAAAAGACTGGAACAGTCAATAACAGAATGGTTAGGAAAATTACACTACATCTACCCCCAAATAAATTATGCAGTCTTTTAAAAAGCGCTTGTGATGAACGTGTGATAACATTTTATTAAAGAAACACACAGGACACTGTGTAACACGGCCTGTTTTATGTGCTTTGTAAGGAGGGTGTGGTAGCACACTGGTGTAGTCCCAGCCACTCAGGAGGCTAAGGTAGAAAAATGCTTGAGCCAGGGGTTCAAAATCAGTGTAGGCATGATAAACCATTAGCCAACCTCATCAAGAAGATGAAAGAAAAAAACACAAATTCAAGCAATTAGGAATGAAAAGGAGGAAATCACAACAGATCCCACAGAAATCCAGGAACTCATCAATGCCTACTATATTCTAACGAGATGGAAAACAGAAGAAATGGACAGATTCCCAGACATAACTGAACTGCCAAAATCAAGAAGATATAAAAATTCTAAATAACTCGATATCAACCAATGAAATAGAAAACGTAATTAAAAATTTCTCAACAAAGAAAAGCCCAGATGGATTAACTGTTGAATTCTACAGTAAATTTAGAGAACTAATGCCACTAATGCTGAAACTCTTTAAAGAAACTGAAAGGAAAGCAATGCTTCCAAAACCATTCCTGGAAGCAAATATTGCCCTGATTTCAAAACCAGAGAAGAACCCAAACAAAAGAGAAAACTACAAAAGAGAAAACTAATGAACATAGATGCAAAAAACCTTAATAAGATACTGGCAAACAATACAGCAAATCATCAAGAAGATTATATATCACGACCAAGTAGGATTCATCCTAGGGATGCAGGGAGGGTTCAACATATGTAAATCAATAAATGTAATACACTATATTAACAAAACCAAAGACAAAAATCACATGATCATCTCAATAGACAGAAAAAGCATTTGACAAAGCCCAACGCCCATTCATGATAAAAACCCTACAAAAAATTGGAATAGATAAACGTTACCTCAATCTTATAAAAGCCATCTATGACAAACCAACAGCTTACATCATACTAAATAGTCAAAAACTGAAAACTTTCATTCTAAAATCAGGAACGAGAGAAGAATGTCCATTATGTCCACTTCCTATTCAATATAGTTCTGGAAACATTAGCCAGAGCAATTAGACAAGATAAAGAAATAAAATAAGTAAAGATAAAAATGGAAGAAGTTAAATTATCATTATTTGCAGATGACATGATACTCTACATAAAAGACTCCACCAACAAACTCATAGATTTAATATACAAATTTAGTAGTGTAGTGGGATACAAAGTCAACACTCAAAAGTCATAGCATTCCTGTACACAAGCAACAAACTCACAGAGAGACAGATTAGGGAAAGAATATCCTTCACAATAGCATCTAAAAAATGAAATACTTAGAAACCAATCTAACAAAGGATGTAAAAGATCTGTACAGTGAAAATTACAGTACTCTAAAAAAGGAGATCAAAGAGGATATCAGAAAATGGAAAGATATCCCTTGCTCTTGGACAGGAAGAACCAATATAGTGAAAATGGCCATACTTCCAAAACTGTTGTACAGATTTAATGCAATCCCAATCAAAATACCATTAGCATACCTCACAGATCCAGAGAACACATTTCTAAAATTCATTTGGAAACATAAAAGACCTAGAATAGCAAAAGCAATTCTGGGCAACAAAGGCAAGTAAGGGGGCATCACAATCCCAGATCTGAAACTGTACTACAAAACTACTGTGATAAAATCAGCCTAGTTTGGCAAAAAAAACAGACCTGAGGATCAATGAAACAGAAGTTTCAGACACTCCTACAAACACACTCAGCCATCTTATCTTTGACAAAGGGGCCAAATATATTCACTGAAAGAAAGATAGTCTTTAATAAATAGTGCTGAGAAAACTAGACCCATGTCTGTCACCATGCACTAAACTAAAGTCAAAGTGGAACATAGATCTAAATATTAAAATAGAAACACTAAATTTACTGAAAGAGAAAATAGAAATCTCAAAGACATAGGTGTAGGCAGAGACTTCATGAACAAAACTCAGACTGCAAGGAAGCATTACAAAGAATCAACAACTGGGATCTCACCTTATTACAAAGCTTTTGCACAACAAAATAAATTACCAACAGAATGAAAAGACAACACAGAGTGGAAGAAAATTATAGCCAGTTGTCCACAGACAAAAGACTTATATCTAGAACATAAAAAGAATTGAAAAAACTCAGACCTTCCAAATTCAAAGACCCAATCCAAAAATGGGCATCTGTGATCAATACACACTTCTCACATGAAGAAATACAAATGGCAAATAAATACATGAAAAACTTTTCAACATCATTGGTCATTCAAGAGATACAAATTAAAGCAACACTGAGATTCCGTCTCACCTCAGAAAGAACAGCTATCTTCAAATGCTGGTGGGACTATGGGGAAAGAGGAGCCCTTTTCCAGTGTTGGTGGGAGTGCAGACTGGAGCAAACACTGTGGAAATCAGTGTCCTTTAAAAACTAGAACTAGAAGTCCCATTCAACCCAGCTAATCCCCTTCTGGATATTTTCCCAGAAGAATTAAAAACATCAAACCACAATGATATATGCACACTCATGTTTATAGAAGCACAATTTATAACAGCTGTCAGCCAAGGAATGGATAAAACAGATGTGGTTTTTTTCCTATAATGGAGTATTACTCAGTCATAAAGAAGGATGAACTTGGACATTTTATAGGTAAATGGATGCAACTCGAGATCATATTCATAAGTGAAATAAATCAGATCCATATGTGTAAAAATCATATTGTCTCACTAATGTGAGAAACTGAACAAGTAAATAAGATCCAAAATGTACAACAGATACTGTGAATTGGGAGGAAATAGTTCAAAAGAAAAGACAAGCTGTGATGGGGGAAAGGGGAATGGAAGAAAGGGAAAAAGAAACAAACGTATTTATACACTAGATAGTTAAGACAGTTATACAGCTAGTTTCTCAGTTCATTGAAAAGAAAGGTTTGTGCTAATATTGTTGGGGCAAGATATCATTCCTATATCTTGTACTCTGAGTACTACAAAGACAACAATGTGCAATGCATTAATTATTGTAACTGGTCTACTGACTTGTTTTCAAACTGTTTCTTTTTATCTTTTTTCTCATTAAAATTTAAAAAAAAAGAAGATCACTCTGGGCAACATAGCAAGACCCCCATCTTCCACAACCACCACCACAAAAACTGTGTTTTAATAAACCATTCTATTTAACTCTTACTCACATGGAATTAGTATTACTATTATCCCCATTCTACAAAAAGAAAAAAGGGAAATAGGTAACATGCCCTTGGTGATACAGCAGGTGAGTAGTAAAGTTAGATTGAAACAAGGAATCCTACTACAGAGCCCACACACTTAATCTAGTCAGTAAACTGCTGCCTTGGAACTCTGTGCTTGTGAACAGCAGTAAAAGACAGTATTGTAATAGCTCATATTTATTCATAGGTTTGCTGGGAAGTAAAATAATAAAATGCTTATAAAATGCTAAGCAGAATTCCTGCACACAGCATTAAGGGACATGATAGGTATTGTTAGTGCCTTAAGACATGTGAAGAAGAGTATGATTCAAAATTGTAAGTATAATGAATGATTCCATCCAAACTAAAAATAGACCGGACTAATCTATACTGTTGCAAGTCAAGAAAATGGTTATCCTAGCAAGGGTGAGATTAGTGACTAGAAACCAGCATGAGATTTTGGGGAAGCTGTTTATAGGTGATCGAACTATAGATTGTGTTCAATTTATGAAAATTTATTAAGTTGCACACACTGATTTGCACACTATTCTGCATATTTCAGTTTAAAAGTTTAAGAATTTGAATATTTTTATAATAAAAATAGTCAACTTTGTATAGAAAAACAAGGGCAGATACGCACCAACATTTCAACAGTTTCAGTGTTTTATAATATAGCCTTGTCTAGCTAACATTCATACAACAGTCAGGATATGCCAGATTCTGTTCCAACAGCCTTACTTCCACTGTTTCATTATATCATCAAACAAATCCATGAAATAGGAACATGGATTTAGAGAGATGAAAGTCTCCTTTGTTTTGGTTTTTGGTTTTTGGTTTTGTTTGTTTGTTTGTTTGTTTTTGGTCTTTTTGAAACAGGGTTCCACTATGCAGTTCAGGCTGACCTTGAACTCACTTTGTAGCCCTGGTTGGCCTCAAACTTACAGGGATCCTCCTGTCTCAGCCTCCCAAGTGCTGGGATTACAGGTGTGAGCCACCACGACTGGCCTGAGAGATGAAATTCTTTCATGTTTTCTGTATTCTTCAAGTTGAAAGAGCATACGGTATTTTTATAAATGAAATTATTAAAATGCAAGTGTGCGCTGCATCATGTTACTAGCTAGGTACAGGGAAAAAATGTATATTCATCTTTTACCTACTGCTGCCACTACGGAATGTAGAACACAATCGCCCATCATAATTTCCCTCCTTCCATTTAAATGACTTATGGATCACCAAAACCAAGAATACTGTCTACCTCTTAGCTAAGAGTGTGTGTGCGCGTGACAGCGGGGCGGGAGAGTGAGTGTTGCTTTCTTCTTCCTTTCTCATCAGGTCATACCAACACCTAGATGCAGGGCCAGAGAGGGGAAGTTTTAGCCCGTTCCCTTCATAAATCAACCTGGAAATTCTCCCAGACTCCCTGAGTTTTGTAAAGAGTTTCCAGGCAATGAAGCATGGGTTGCTTTTTGCTGCGTGCTGGAAGAACTGAAATGACAGCCTTGAAACCCGGCTGGAAGGCTACATGGAGACAAGAATACGAGGAGGGCGCAGAAGCTTCAGGAGAGAAATGGACACCTGCCTCCGAAATGCCTCCTAGCAGAGTGAAGAGGTTCAGGGGTCTGTGAATACATGAACTCCAGGTGGGGTGTGGGGGCATGACTGAGACACGGCAGGCCTTAGACAAAACATCAGAGCAGCGCCTGCATGAAGATTACTGCTTATATTTCACTACGTCTTTCTCAGGTTTGGTCCTTCACCTACAAGGAATTAAAACTGATCAGTTTAAAAATGGATTATGGGGCCGGGGATATAGCTCAGTGGTGTAAGCGCCTGCCTGGCAGGCGTGAGGCTGTGAGTTCCATCCCGGTACCAAAAATAAATAAATAAAAATAAAAATGGATTATGTAGGTGACATATGCTATGCTTTTGAACAGTTAATCTGTATCTTGCCTAAAGGCCATTTTTTCATTGTTTTAATGTTTTTAATGAATGCTTTCCTATTCTTGTAACAAATCATCCTTGTAGAAAATGTTTCCTCCAAAATTTATGTGCCCACTGGCAAGTATCCATTTTCAATTTTATAACTCACCTTCAATTTACATTTTTCATATTAAAAGATACTCTTTCACCAGGTGTGGTAGCACATATACCAGCACGTGGGAGGCTGAGGCCAGCCTGGGCTACAAGAGTGAGTTCAAGTTTAGTCTGCACAACACAGTGAAACCCCATCTCAAAAAGCAAACAAATGAAACACCTGTTCTTTGAGTTTTAGCTTACTTTTATCGAACAGTACACAGTAAGAACGGAAATAGGAGAAATCTGGTCAGTAGGAATCTTTAGATTATCTTGGCCTACTTAAAAATTTTCACTGTAATCTTATTTTATGAGTTTCATTTGTATATTTGAATTAAAAGTAACTTGGCATCAGTGTTATGTGCATATGTTTCCTTATTTTTTTTTTAGCTTGGTAACATTAATATTACAACCTATTAAAAACATTTCAGCCTTTAAAATTCTCTCACATGATTCTGACTGCCTCATCTCATAAAAGAAACATCTGTGTTCATTTTATTTTCACTAATGATGACATAAATCAGAAGAAAACCAATTACAAGCAGTTAAGGAAACAAAGATGCACTCATCCATGGCCAGAGGTTGGAGAATTACCAGGTCAGACTTCCGTTTACGTTGTTCAAAACCACCCTGATGACCAAGCCAAGGAGAGTCATAGAAGTAACTCTAGCTCACTGATCCATGAACAAATATTAGAAAAACGCTGCCTCTGTTAATTTCTAGGTTCAGAAAGGAAAAAAAAAAAGTGTTTCCTGTAAGTTTGCAAAAGCTACAAGTCCACTTTGCCTCGCGACTCACACTCAGGAATCCAGGAAAGCCTCCAACCCGTCTGTAAGGAAAGCTGTCTGACTTCCTTTACCCCGGTCTCAGCCTCCTGGGCAACACTGTTCTTGAGCAAACTATGATGACGTGGGGGTCCTACAAAGGTCAAAAGTGCCAACCACTTGCCCTACTTGGAGTATTTCCTTTAGAGGTTCTACTTTCTATGAAATGCCCTCTTTTCCCAAATCTGAATCACACCAGCCACGTTACCCTCATCACAGGCCCAACAAAAATGCACAGAAGTTCTGGATAGTTGTAAAGTTCACGGTTGACACCCCTAACTGATGTCTACGCTGGAGGGTTGGGAGTGAGGGAAAACTCCACATAAACTCCTGACTTCCTTCTGGAAAAGGCAGTCCCTGTTTCCCGGGGGTGAAATGAAACCCCCAAGCGTGGAGAGGCTGAGGGTTCGCTTCCCCCTCACCGGTGCCGTGCCTCGCACCACTCCCGGGTGCCTGAGCAAAGCAGAAACCTTCCTCTCGAAGGCCTCGCAGGGGTGAGCAGGGGTGAGCGCCCGCTGCTTGGCCTTGCGCCGGCACCAGGATCCACAGCTGTGTCTGGAAGCCGAGGGGTCTCGGCTGAAGTCGGCGTTTCCGCTGATGATCCGGGTCACTGCAGTGACAGCGGCTGAGGCCTCACTGCCAGGGTCACTCACGGGGCTGGGCATGTGCACCGTTCTGTAAGCTCTGGGGCTGGTGAAGTGCGAACCTCCAGGGCTCCCTCCACTCGGTTTTCCCTTCCTCACCTCACAGAGCCAGCTGCTGCTTCAGTCTCAGCCCACAGAACCTAGAGGTGGAGGCGCAGCCTGACCCATGGAGCCAGGCACCAAGGAAGCCATGCAGAGGCTCAGCCCCGGGCCCCTGTGTTCGGGTTACAAAAGGTTATCCATCTTTTTTTAAACTCACTTGTGTCAAGTGAGTCTTTGGGAGGCATTTCAACGTGCTAAGACATACAGGACACGCTCTAGACCTGAACGCCCCACCAGACAGCCCTGGGTAGACTATTATGGAAGCACCGGGCCTAGCTCCATTCTCTGATTATCTTGAGGGAGTTGCGACTGTGTGCTTCCCCTCAGCCCTGTTCTCCTATTCAAGAGCTGAAACCCTTGCGAGTTATTGTGAGAGTCCTAATGAAAATGCTCCTCCATCATCATAGTCTTCAGGGGGGTAATCTGCCTCACCGGTACCCTCAGACACGTAATATGAGAGAATACAGTCTAACGGGAGAGAATTTGGGTAGAAGCATTTAAGTTATTCCAGGTGCACAGGCGTCTTTCCGTCTTTACTGACCCTCAGATCAGTGATCAGGTCACTTGAAGTTCTCCGGAACACACCCTCCCATGGGTTACTAGGCTACTACCTTCCTGCACCAAGATTTCATCAAGGGATAGCCTGTGCGAACTCGAAGCATATCCCTTCGCATGGGAATCTCAACTTTCACCTATTTTTATCCCTCATACCACAAAGCTCCACCTTAGTTCAGGCGGCTGGGGGATTCTTGAAGGAATTCGTGCTGGGGGTCTACCCCGGCTAAGCTGAATGGTGTTTGACGTAGCTTGTAGCTTTCTCCATGCTGTGACACCTTGTGTCACACTCTGAGTACCCTGGGGACACCCTGCCACGCCTCACATGGCCTGGGTTCCTCTGCTGTGCCTGTGGCTCTGGGCCAGGGTATTCATAGTCATGCTTCTATTTCTGTCCTCACTGAGCCTTTCAGATTTGACACATGTTCTTTCTTGCTACAGCTTAGCTTCCTCTTCGTGGCAATCCTGCTGCTCCGTCCTAACTACTGTTTAGCACTCGAGCGAACCTTCTTCCTTTCCCTACCCCCCCCCGACTGCTGACCTTAGCCGAGCTCCCCCTGTCTCACCACAGCTACGCAGCACGACATGTGCTCCCCAAAAAACTCATGCTGTCTCTCACGTAGGTATCTTAACATGTTCTGTTCTCTTTCTGGAGTGATCTCTTATTTCTTTGCCTAGTTCTTCTTCAAGTCTCAGATAAAAATATCATCTTCTACAAGGTCCATACTGACCACCCTCTGGAATTCTGTGGCTCTTCTTGGTGCTTCCATAGTATACTTTGAGCCCTTTAATCATGTATTCCCTATACCTATGGACACTGTTCACTTATTTACCTATCAGTTCCACAGTCCATACGGGATGGCCCAGATATTTCTGAATCCCTATGATCTAAACTAGTGATTTTACATATCAAGTTTTCAATAAACATTGTGGAGTGGATGAAAAAGTTGAATTGTATTTCACTTACTTCCCAAAAGAAATTTTACCATTTTATACTAAAAGCTGTGATGGAAGAGACTATACAAAGCTGAAGGACAACTGGTTCCAGGAACATGGCAGACGGACCTAAGGTGGAACTGCTCACCCCAAACACCAACGAATGCCATATAAAATTAAAACCCCAAATGTAATGTAAAGCAGAGTTTACAGAAAAGAAAGGAAATCCCTTGCACCTAGAGCAAAGAGAGAGCTACAAGCCAGAGCAGCAGGTGCCTCAGCTTGGGCCCCAGGGTCTCCAGGCTGTGAGCTGGACCCTGCTTGGGTAGATGAGTTTCAGTGTAGAGACTGAAGATGAGACCTGGATGGATGTGAAGTGGGACCTGGGCCTTTGCAGAGCCAGGATTTCAGTGAAATTGGACTCAAACTATACTCACCAATACAGAGAGAAAAGAAAGGGCTGGAATTTTCCTGTAAGAAATTAAAACCTCAAGCTTGCACCTCATAAAGGGGTCTGAATTCACCCTAACAACATGATACAGCAAAAGCTAAACTGAAAGAATAGAGATTATTCCCAGACAGCTGAGATCCCTAAACCATGAGAACAATTCCTCTAGAGATATAATCCCACCACCATGGACAAAAGGGATTTTATTTAAAAGCAAAAGTGGGCTGGGGATGTAGCTCAGTGGTAGAGCATTTGACTAGCACACCAAGGCCCATGCAAGTTTGAGGCCAGCCTGAACTACATAGTGAGGCCTTGTCTAAAATAATAATAATTATAATATAAAAATTAATGACAATAACAAAAAGCCTGGAGAAATTCCCATTAAAATAAAATCATGAAATATAAAGTTATGTACAATGAGTATATTTTATAGACCACAATAGCCAGAAAAATTTTCACCCTCCTAATGCTTCAAAGAACAATTATTTAAACCACCATACATAAATAAATACGTTCAAAATGATTAAAGAGACTTTTTAAAAGAATAAACTTACAAAACACACACTGAAAAGAAAAGCAACAGGAACTTTCAGTCTAATACCAAATAGAACTTTTAGAAATAATAAACAGGATGATTTAAATTTTAAATATACTGAAAGTAATAGAGCATTTTAGATGTAAGTTATTGCTCAGGATGCATCAAGAAGAGATGAGGTAAAGAAAACACGAGGAAGGTAAATACACACCACGAGTAAAATGAGATGATCCACAGCATATTTTGCAGGCACGGCAGAGGAAGAGCTCCGAGAAATGATAAAGAGGCAATAGTTGAACTGCTAAGAATTTTCCTGAATTGAACTATCTGTCCTCAGATTCAGGAATCAGAATGACTCTGCCTTCCTTTAGTACAGTTTGGTAACAGTGAACAAACTCAGAGCGACCCTCTCCAGACACACTGGAGATGTTACACACACGGACGAGGTGGCATTCACAAGCATCTGTATGGAAGCACTGCCTGTGAAAGGAATAGAAACAGGAAACTAAATTGTTCCTCTGCCCAGCAACCACTAAACTATGGGTTATTTTTCTTACACTGGAATCCCACCAAGAAGATGAAATAAACCACAGCTACCTGCATCAGTCATGTTGAATAAAACAGGAAGTTACAGAAGGATAAGTGTAATCCAATATAATTCATATAAATTTTAAATATATACAGGATAACTACACACTCGAAAGAGATGCATGCAAACGCAGTACGCTATGAAGTATTCACGGACGTGCTCACATCAACTCCAGGAGAACTGCCTGGGGAGTGACAGTTAGGACCGCGGATTTAAGTCTGGTTGAGATTCCTGATGAATGACTTCCTGTAGTTAGAACAAGAGCAAAGGAGAAGGGATTTTGTAAGTGCTGATTCTGAACTGATGTCCCAGGAGATAGTCACAGTGGACACACGGTTCTTGCACAAGTCACTTGGTCCCCCAAGCCTGTTTCTTTCATCTCGAGGTTCCTGGAATAAATTATCACAACTGCACTCTAAATGTACCTCAGAATCTCACCATCAGTCAAGGCAAATGGCAAAGATACTTGGCTTTCAGTTCCCATTACTGGATAAAAGGAAACACAGGTTCACCTGGAATGGAAAGAGACCGTTTTTCTTCTGCCAGTCAACTTTCATGAGCATAGAAAGACAATTCTACATGGATGGCTCTCATTCTTACACAGATTGGATCTTTTGAGCAAAGGATGCACTTGAATAGCAAACCGCCTGGGAAGGAGAGAAATCGTTCGTGTCCCTCCTGTGAGAGGGAGTGCTGTGCTCAGCACAGGTAACTCAGGTTGGGGAAGATAAAGCCCTGTCCTGCTTCTCTTGAGGCACTGCTTCCGCTCCAGGGGAATGAGTATTCCCTGCCTTTCTTACCAGAGGACACTAGACAGATTATCAGCGTCCACATAAAAAGTCAGTCTCTTAATGTCAAGGTTCCTCTCCCTTGTGTCGGAACCGACTACAAACCCAGGAGACATCTGATCCTCGTCACGCTGCCCTCTGGCAATGAAGCAGTGCAAACCGACACCCAGTATTGCCGTGGCTGATGCATCTACTGTGGACAAGAATCTCTGCCCCTGACCCTTGTGACTTGCTGCGTGTGCACCTGTGTATAATTGTTGCAGACTGCCCTGAAAGTAGTATAAATCTCAGATTTTAGCCAGGCATGGTGGCACACACCTGTAACCCCAGCACTTGTGAAGCTAAGGCAGGAGGATTGCTGCAAGTTCAAGACCAGCCTTGGCTACATAATGAGTTCAAGGTCTGCCTGAACTACATAGTGAGACCCTGTCTCAGAACAAACAAACCAACCCCTGAAATCTCAGATCCTTTGCAGTTATGACTTAGCAGAGTAGCAAAAAAGACTGAATAGTATACTGGACAGCATCTCTAAATGCAGTTTTATATTAAATGTAGAACTTTTCTTTACATTTCTTGTACCAACACTATATAAAAACTGGTTTTGGCAATGCAAGGAAAGAAATAGCAAGGCAAACAGATTTAGAAGGATATTCAGAGAGAATTGAAAATAATATAATTTGACTATGACACAGCAATAAGATTTGTAGTTTTTAGAGAAAGCAGTACTTAAAACCAAGGCATTTTTTACTTCCCTGAATATCACGTACTATAAAGAAACCTGTGATAAATGTTCTCAGGCAGTTTGTATCGTAAATATCTGCTGTTTTTGAAAATATCAAAGCTAGGAGTGGTGGTGCACACCTATAATCCCAGCACTTGGGAGGCCAACACAGGAGGATCCCTGTGAGTTTGAGGCCAGCCTGGGTTACAAAGTGAGTTCAAAACCAGCCTGAACTGCATAGTGAGACCTTGTCTCAAATAAATAAATAAATAAATAAAAATAAAAAATAAAAAAAACAGAGAGAGAGAGAAAGTCAAAATCTTTGATTAAAGAAAGACTCAGATTTCTCAAAAATTAAAACTAGAGCTGGGTATGATGGCACACGCCTGAAATGCCAGCAGTCAGGAGGCTGAGGCAGGAGGATTGCTGCAAGTTCAAAGCCAGCCTGGGCTGCAAAGTGAGTTGAAGACCAGCCTAAACTGCATAGCAAGACCCTGTCTCAAAAAGCCTAAATAGATAAATAAATAAATAAATCTAGAAATTCCATCTGACCCAGCTATTCCTCTTTTAGGGAATCTTCCTAAAACAGTAAAAGACACATATTACAATGATACGTGCATACACATTTATAGCAGTACAATTCACAATAACTCAGTCTTGGAAACAGCCTAGATATCCATCAACAGATGAATAAATAAAGAAAATATGGTATCTTGCATGCCTTTAATCCCAGCACTCAGGAGGCTGAGGCAGGAGGATCGTTGTGAGTTCAAGACCAGCCTGGGCTACAAAGTGAGTTCAAGGCCAGCCTGAACTGCATAGTGAGACCCTGTCTCAAAAAATAGGGCCGGGGATTTAGTTCAGTGACACAAGCGCTGTCTGGCAGGTGTGAGGTTGTGAATTCGATCCTCAGTACCCAGAAAAAAAAAAAAGAAAAAAAATGTGGTATCTACACACAACTGAACACTACTCAGCCATAATGAAGAGCACATCTGAATCATTTGTAGGTAACTAGATGCAGCTTGAGACTGTAATGCTAAGTAAAATCAGACATACGAGCATAAGTATCACATGGTTTCTCTTACACGAGAGATCGAAAGTATAAACAGCCGGGCATGGTGGCGCATGCCTTTAATCCCAGCACTCGGGAGGCTGAGGTAGGCGGAGTGTTATGAGTTCTAAGCCTGCTTGGGCCACAACGCAAGCGCAAGGCTGGTCTAAGCTACACAGTGTGACCCTGCCTCAAAAAACCAGGGCCAGGAGTTTGGCTCAGCAACTTACGTGCCTATCAGGCAGGCGCAAGGTTGTGAGTTCAATCCCCGGTGCTGGGAAAAAAAAAAAAAGTATAAACAAAGATGAAAATAACCTATCCTAATCTAATTTGGGCCTCACAAACAGGGAGATGATCTTCTGAACATGGGAAAGGGAACTAGATATGGAGGGAGGGAAGGGCAGAGATGGCAGGGGGGAGTAAAAGCATTAAGATGTGTCACTTACGTGCATCGGTTCCCCACAGCGAGTAGAACCACTGTGTACAGCAAACACACACACAGTAAACCTTAGAACAAAAGTTTAAAGACTCCTACATAACGGGATGAGGACTTCGCCGGGAACACTGGGTCCAGGACCCTCTCTCTCCCTCTGTGATGGAGCCCGGAAGGATGGAGCCCCGGAAAGGCTGCAATTCGCGGAGGGAAAACCAGTCTACCACAGCAGTTGGCATAGAGCGAGCAGAACCAAAAAACGGAAAGAAAGAAACGGGGCCGGCTGTTCCCGGGATTTTAACAACTCAGAAGGATTTACAGCATAAACGAAACGTCTCCTTCTTCTGGCCTCACCTAGTTTGATCCTGACTTTCACATTTTTCAGTGAAAGTTCTGTCTGACTCACTCTGGGGATTTAGATGCCAGACTTGTAAGATTGAATTTTTTGTAGTGGAACCTAGGATACTTCAAAAACTGTACGTACTGAAACACCCAAAGCTCTGTACCATAAAGTTTAGGAAAAGGGAAAACAGACCTGAATAAAAGTCAGGCTGGTGATTTAACTCAGTGGCTCAAGCACTTGCCTGGTAAGTGTGAGGTCGTGAGTTCTAGCCCTGATACCAACAAATAAATAAATAAATAAATAAATAAATAAATATTGAACCTGAAAACTTTTTTAGTTTTTTGTATTTTGGTTTTTCCTTTTTTTTTTTCTTCTCTTTTCTTTTATTTTGGGGGGGGTGGGAGGTTGTTTTTGTTTTGTTGTTTTTGTTTTTGTTTTGGTACTGGAGATCAAACTCACAACCTCACAGCTGCCAGGCAGGCACTTAAGACACTGAGCTAAATCCCTGGCCCTGTTTTTGCTTTTTTGAGACAGGGTCTCACTGTAGAGTTCAGGCTGGCCTTGAGCTCACTATGTAGTCCAGGCTGGCCTTGAACTTGTGGCTATTCTCCTGCCTCAGCCTCCCAAGTTCTAGGACTACAGGTGTGCACTGCCACGCCCAGCCTGGGACTTAAAAAAGTTATTAGAGCTGTGTCTCTTAACAAAATATGACAGAGCCTCCATAAAACAATAAATAAAATGTAATATGAAATGTACTTAAATATCGGTCTATCTAGATGAGTTAAATATACTCAGTGTGTTACACTAAGATTATCTTGGAAACATACAGTGTTATGTAGGAAAGGAACAAAATACAACCTCTTTCTATTTTCTTTCTTTTTTCTTTCTTTCTTTCTCTCTTTCTTTCTAAAAACATGGTCTCGATATACAATATTGCCCAGACTGGCTGCAAAATTTTGGGTTCAAGAGATTCTCCTGCCTCAGCCTGCAGCCTCAGTCTCACCTCGCCCAGGAAAACACAGCTGTGTTTACAGCGTGCTGTGAAATTTCTTTCAGGTTTGACACAAGCGGTTAACTTATACACTTTCGTTCAGTTTGAACAATTTGAGTTTGATACTAGGAAAAAAGGCCCACATTACTCCCTCTTTCAGATGTATGTAACCCAGAAAATATTGAAGAAAGGGCCAACTACTCATATTCATTGACCCAAGTAAACTGTTTAACCCAGAGGACGATGTAATGCACTAGATTTTTATTTTCCAGACTTCTGAAGTCTCTGGAGCAGGGGGCCCCCCACTGGCACAAAGGCAAGCGGCCCGGCATGGTGGCGTGCACCTGTAATCCCAGCCCTCCGGAGGCTGAGGCAGGAGGATCACTGTGAGTTTGAGACCAGCCTGGGCTACAAAGTGAGTTCAAGGCCAGCCTGAAACGCACAGTGAAATGCTGTCTCAAAAAAAAAAAATAAAAAAAAAAAATAAAACAAAGGCAGCCTCGGTCGTCCCGCCCTCCGCACTGGGCCGGCGCTGCTGCTTACCTGCTGGCAGGCCGGGCCTGGCAAGGGCTGGAGGAGCTGGCGCAGCAGGCGGTGGGACAGAGCCCGCAGCTCCGCCAGTCTCCCCGCCAGCCGCGGCCGCAGCAGCCCGGCCAGGGCCTCGGAGGCACGGGTCAGGCCGCTCAGCCCTCGAAGCAACGTCCCCGGGTTGATTTTGGCCCACACCAAAGCCATTCTGATTTTGGATGCTTTCTGCCCTGGGTCTTCCTTCTGCAACGGAAGACTTTGAAAAGTAACTGGCGAGCAACTCCCTGCCAGGTTACCAGCCCGCTCCTGCGGCCCGAGGTGCGGGGTCTCCCGTGTCCCGCCTGACCTGCGCAGGAGCGCCCTGCGTGGAGTCCGGATGGCTCGTTGCCCCCGCACTGAAATCTTTACATGAGCACGTTTTTTTCTTTAGAGTAAACATCCAGATTTGAAGTAACTAGCCAAAAGCTAGAACTTTTCATTTTTTTTCTCTCTGGGCTTATATTTTTTTGCATTGATTTTTAAAGATCACTTGCAGAAGTAAGAATTCTTAATTCAATATCATTTGACTTTCAAATTATTCAAACAGTGGTATATATTCAAAACCGTTACAGGTGTTTTCCCAGTTTACTTTAAATTTTTTTTTAATGATAAAATAGACAGGATCCATCAATACGCTTTATACAAGAAACACATTTAACTTGAAAGGGGGTTCATAGACTGAAAGTCAAAGGAGAGAGAACAATGCTGTATGTGACAGGGAACCAGAAAGAAGTGGGGGTAACTTGCCCATTAGCTGCAGAGTAGACAAGAAAGACATGGCAGTTTTATCCAATGGAAAGCTACTCAGCTATAAAGAAAGATAATCTCGAGGCTCTTGCAGGTAAATGGATACAACTTAAGATCATGCTCATTGATGAAATGATCCAGAGTCATATGGGTGAACGTCATGTTATCTCCCTAATATAAAAAACTAAAGGAGTCAGTAGGATTCAAAATACACAACACATATTGTAAAAATGAAAGGGGAGGAAGTGTCTAAAAAGGGAAGGCAATGGCCATTGTTAATCTATCATCACGGTTTGAATCCTGTATTGTTTTCATTGTTCTGTTTAGTTTGGTTTTATACTATTTCAGTTTGTCTAATTTTATTGTATTTGATGGCATGGACAACTATTTCAAAGATAACTATGGTAGCCATGAGTGATATCCTATCACCTTGCTTTGAAGCCCTGTATTGATTTTATTGTTTTGTTTTGAGTGATTTTATTCTATTTTTATTTATTTGATTGTATTATGTTTGATGATATAGGCAACTACTTAGAAGATAACAAGAGGCATTATGGTAACCAGTGTTGTTTTACTATCATTTTGAAGTCCTATATTGCTTCCATTGTTTGGTTTTTATTGGTTTTATTATGTACTATTTTGATTTTATTATGCCTGATGGTATGGGCAGTTACTTTGAAGATAGCAAGAGTTATTATGGTAGCCATTATTGATTTCCTTTTATCTTTTTTTGAAGTCATGTACCATGCTCATTGTTTTGTTTTGATTGACTCTATTCTGTTTTATTTTGTTTGGTTTTATGCTCTCCAAAATTAAAAAAATTTAAAAATAAAATTAAAATAAAATGATAAAATAGATCATATGTATGGTATATATAAAGTATGTGTATAAAGCAAACTAAACAAATGCTAAGAAATTTTTAATTCTCAAAATTTCAGAAATACTACCAGTATTCCGAGTAAAGAAAAAATGGCAAACCAGGTGTGGTGGCTCACATCTGTAATCTCAGCACTCAGGAGGCTGAGGCAGGAGGATCCCTGTGAGGTTGAGGCCAGCCTGGGCTACATAGTGAGTTTAAGGTCTGCCTGGACTACAATGTGAGACCTTGTCTCAAAAAAAAAAAAAAAAAAAAAAAAAAAAAAAAAAGGCATTCCCAAAACTCATGACATGTAACTCTTTCTTTGCTGTATTGGAAAACAAACCATGAGGAAATTACTTCCAATGTGGCTGGACAGCATTCCAGGCAACAGACAAGTATAGTTCTCAGCATTCATTTAAGTAGTTTTATGGGCTATTCTGATGGAAAGTATTGGTTCATTCATAAAATATTGGTTAAAAACAAGTGATTTTTTATTTGTTTGTTTTTTTAAGACAAGGCCCACTAGTTTAGGCTGTCCTTGACACAGCACACTATGGTAGC
>RJWM01016803.1:0-32363 GCA_004363535.1 Dasyprocta punctata
AAAAAATAAAAATAAAAAGGTACAAAAACATAACATACAAATACTAATAAAAATTTTGTAGTGGCCATATTAATGTCAGTTTAAGTAGAATATGTAACACAGAAAATTATCACAGATATAGAAGGTAGTATATAGTGATAAATAACTTGCTTTGTAGACTAAACTGTGTGCCCCAAAATTTATGTTGAATCTCTAACCCATAAAGTGACTGTATTTGGAAACAGAGATATTATGGAGGTAATTAAAATTAAACATGAATGTGTAAACACAGAGAAAAAAAGAGAAATATCTGGTGTTTCTAACACTTCTTATAATATGATGACCAGTCCTATTGGATCAGAGCTCCACACTTACAACTTCATTTAACCTTATACTGTGCATTATTGTATACTATACATATTACTATACACATATACATCTATATTATATTACATGTAAATTTCATACATGACCACTCTTCCTAGCTTGTGGATGCCCCTGTGTTTTCACATCGACTTTGCATCGTGACTACATAAGAAACCAACTCTGCCAGCACATAAGTCTTGAATTTATCCCCCAGAACTATAAGGAAATGAATTTCTGTTGTCTAGGCTACCACTCTGTGGTATTTTGTTATAGCAGCCCTGTCAAATGAATTCATGAGTCATTTCATGAAGAAAAATTAACTACTGTTAATGTATATATACCTAACATAGAAACAAGACAAGGAAGTCTGCTATCACCACTTCTGTTTTGAAATATTAGCTAAAACAGTAAGACGAGAAATAAAAGGGATATGTATAAGGAAGGAAGAAGTTAATTTATTATATGCTGACGACATGATCCTCTATATTGAAGACCCAAAAACTCTACCAAAAGACTCAGAACTAATAACCAAATTCAGTAGCATAGCAGGATACAAAGTCAACACTCAGAATCAACAGTGTTCCTGTACACCAATAACAAACTCACCAAGAGGGAAATTAGAGAAAAAATATCTATTAGGAATTAACCTGATCAAAGAAGTGAAAGACTTCTACAATGAAAACTACAGTACTTGAAAAAGGAGAATGACAAAGCTATCAGTAAATGGAAAGATATCCCCTGTTCTTGGATCAGCAGAAACAATATTATCCTACTTTGAAAACTGTTATATAGATTTAATGTGACCTCAATCAAAATATCAATAACATTCCTTACAGAGCTTTAGATCACAATCCTAAAATTTGTTATGGAACCAGAAGAGACCTAGAATAACAAAAGCAATTCTGGGTAACAAGGGAAAGGCAGGAGCATCACATCCTGAACTCCAAGTAATACTACAAAGTTAGTGATGGTAAAAATAGCATGGTATTAGTGAGAAAGAAAGAGACAGAAAGACAGACAGAGATGAGGACACAGACACAGAAGGACAGAAACAGACAGAGAGACAGAGAGACAGACACTGACTTGTGGATCACTGAAAGAGAATAGAAGACATGAAAACAACTCCAACCAAATCCAAGAATGTTATCTTTGACAAAGGGACCAACTTCCTTCATTGGAGGAAAGATAGCCTTTAATAAATAGTGCTAGAAAAGCTGGCTATGAACCTAGGCCCATCTCTCTCACCATGCACTAAACTAAAATCAAAATGGATAAAAGCTCTACACATTAGAACAGAAACAATCTAATGGAAGACAAAATATGTGAAACTCTTGGAGACATAGGAGTAAGCAAAGACTTTCTAAACAAAACCCTAGTTGCACAAGAAATAGTACGAAGAATCAACAAGTGGGAATCATATCAAATTAAAAAGCTTCTGCACAGTGAAGAGGCAACCTACAGAATGGAAAAAAATTTTTTACCAAGTACTCCTCAAAGGACTAATATCTCGAAAACATAAAGAACTCAAGAAATCATGTATTTCCTCTCTGTATTCATTTGTTGATGGATGTTTGTATTAATTCTATGTTGGCCACTGTTAATAATGCAGCAAACATGGAGTATATACATATCCTCGACATACTGACTTCTAGGCCTTTGGATATACACCCAGAAGTGGGATTGTAGGTTCTTAGGGAAATATTATTTTTGGTTTTCAAGGAACCTCTGTAGTTTTTCCATAATACTAATACATTTCCACCAACAGTGTAGAACTTCTCTTACAATCTCACCAACGCTTATCTTTCATTGTTAATGACCACTGTAACAATTCTGATGTAACATTGTGATTTTAATTTGCATCTCCTTAATGATTAGTGATATAAAAGGGGCTTGCCTATTTTTGCTTTTGCTGCTCTGATTTGGGGTTTGTACCCTGTTGTAGTCAGGGGTTGCAAGGAGAATAATTACATACAGGACCAGAATTTATAATATTACCTTCTAATATTATAAACTATTTTATAATATTATAAATTATTATTTTATGATGGTCACCCAGAGTTAAATACAAGAAAGTGCAGGAAATCTGTCCACAACACTAAAGACCTAGAAAATTCAGCCAAGGACCTGGATCCCACAGCAATGTCCTGCGTGAGTCCAGCTGAAGATCTAGAGCCCATTACAATACCTCCCACGAGTCCATCTGGAAGCCTAGAGCCCACAACAATGACTCATGCAAGTCTGTTTTACGGATCTGCACTGGGAAGTCCCAAAGGTCAGTGGTGGGAGCTAGAAAGTCTGTGGCAGCAGGTGAAGGATCTGTGCCAGTAGGTTGAGGGTTTTATACTGGAGCCAAGAAGTAATACTCAAAATAAGGACAGGACTGCCCTGAAAAGTACCACAGCCATCCTCAGCAACAATGAGGTCCCGAGCTCCTCTGATGATGAGAATAGTCGAGTACATGTCAGGAAACCAGCGTGACAAGCTTCTCCTGATTACACAGCACACATCTTCCCCTCCGGAGCCAGTAAGTGATGCTCAATGTAAGGAGCAGAGCTCCCCCAAAGTGAACCACAGCCACTCTCAGCACAAGGGCCCCAAGCTCCTTTGGGGATAATGGCTGAATTCATATTGGGGAAGCCAGCATGACAAGCTTCTCCAGGAGAACCAACGACTCAAAACAGCAATACTTAGGAGAACCCACAATGCCTCACTCTTCTCCACATCTGTATTTATGCTGGCAACTTTCCTCGGGTGGGCCGTCTACACTCAGCACCATACTGATTTAATTCAGGTGGTGTTAAGTTGATCACCAGTTTTTAATACACAACAATCCACCCCTGGTCAACTTGATAACCATACACATTTCCTTAAACCAATCTTTAGTGGCAGATTTGTGAAAAGTTAATATGTCTATTCACATTTACATTATACAAAAATTCGTATTTACATTAATACAAAATTCATATTTACATTAATACAAAAATATTCATATTTACATTAATACAATATTCATATTTACATTAATACAAAAATTATATATATATACAATTCTTTTTGCACTCATTCCCACACCAAAAGCAACACATCCAAATGGTGACCAAGGTTCAACATGAAAACAATACTTTGATTAATTAACCTGATTACAAACATAAAAAAATATTAAAATCAAATTGAAAGAACAATTACAGTCACAGTTCTTACTTCTCGTTAACTTTTTAACATGGCATGGCAAGACTAAAATATAAGGATCTCCTGCAATTCAAAGATAGTCCTCCCTTCAGGTGAAAGACTTCAGTTCCTGTTTCCATTGTCCTGTTCTTCTAAACAACTATATTCTCCTCTGTCTCATCTTTGCAACCCACAGTTCCACTGGAGCCTTCATCTGACCAAATGCTTTAAATTATTCTACTGGTTCTTTGCCCTAAATTTCCATCATAGATCTGGTCAAAAGTTTTTGGAAGTAACCATGCTACCATCCCAACAGTAGAATGCACTAAAATTTTTCTGTCACCCAAGTAATACCTCTAAACTCAAGCAAAATGCAGACAAATTTTCAGACAAAACACAATGTATTACCTGGGATCCAGCATCTGTTGTAGTCCTTCGCAATAGAAGCCTCCTGAGTTTCATCTTAACTGGCAGCATTTCCATCAGTACTCTAGTTTTCCAGATGCCAACCAGAGTCTCCAATATAGTTTACAGCATACAGCGGCTGTCTTTTTGGCCAGTCTCTCAAAATCTTTCCAAATTAATTCCCAAGGCTCTTAAGCCTAATGGCCAGGCAACATCACAGTAATGACCCCAGTCTCTCCATACCAATTTTTGATGTAGTCAGGGGTTGCACAGAGAACTATTACATACAAGACCAGAATTTATAATATTTTGTGATGGTCACCCAGAGTTAAATACAAGAAAGCACAGGAACTCTGTCCATAACACTAAAGACCTAGAAAATCCAGCCAAGGGCCTGGATCCCACAACAATATCCTGCATGAGTCCAGCTGAAGATCTAGAGCCCATGACAATACCTCCAAGTCCAGCTATAGGCCTAGAGCCCACAACAATGACTCATTTAAGTCTGTTTTGGACCTTCCCAGCACAGATCTGTAAAGGTCAGTGGTGGAAGCTAGAAAGTGTATGGCAGCAAGTGAAGGATCTGTGCCAGTAGGTTGAGGGTTCTACACTGGAGCTGAGAAGTCATGCCCAAAATAAGGACCAGGGCTGCCCTGAAAAATACCACAGCCATCCTCAGCGACAGTGAGGTCCCAAGCTCCTCCAACGATGAGAATAGTCGAGTGCATGCCAGGAAACCAGCGTGACAAGCTTCTCCTGGAGATTAAACAACAAACATCTTCCCGTCAGGAGCCAGGAAGTGATGCTCAATGTAAGGAGCAGAGCTCCTCCAAAGTGAACCACAGCCACTCTCCGCGGCAAGGTCCCAAGCTACTCTGATGATAATGGCCAAATTCATACTGGGGAAGTCAGCATGACAAGCTCCTCCAGGGGAACCAATGGCTCCAAACAATGACACTTAGGAGAACCCACAATGCCTCACTCTTCTTCTCCATGTCTATTTAGGCTGGCAACTTTCCTCAGGTGAGCCATCTACACTTGGCACCATACTGTCTCAATTCAGCTGGTGTTAAATTGACCACCAGTCTTTAATCCATAACATACCCTAAAAATTCATTGCTCTGGTCAATGGCGTGGAACTAGTCCATATTTGTTCTAGTAGTAATATTAATCCCTGTTTTAGCCCATTTACTGTTTGAGTTGTCTTTAATCCATTTTAGGTGAACATTTTATATTTATTCCTGCACATATAGAAGTCCAGTTTTCCCAACATTATTTATGTATTGAAGAGACTACACTTTCCCTATTGTGTGTTCTTGTTAAAAATAAGTTGACCACAAGTACTGTGCTTTCTTCTTGGCTGTCTATCTTGTTACATTAGTTGACGGATTTGTTTTTATGTTATGACAGTGCTGTTTTGAGTACAACTTTTTATTTTGAAATTAGGGAGCATGATGCCTCCAACTTTGTTGTTCAAGATTCCTTTGGCGATTAGAGGGTATTCTGTGGTTTCACAAAAATTTAAAGATTATTTTCTCTAGCTAGGCAAGGTAGCATGTCCCTGTAATCCCAGCATTCTTGGAGGTTGAAGGATGGGTTCAGCGTTGAAGCCCTGGGTTGAAACATCTCCCCCACCTTAATACACAAATATTTCTGTGAAAAATGACATTAGAATTTCCTATGGATTATATAAAATCTACAGATTGCTTTGAATAGTACAGATATTTTAATTCTTCCAAACTATGAATGTAGTTATATAGTTCCATTTGTGTTTTTAAAATGTCTTTCATCAGTGTTTTTTTTTATTTTATTATTGATAATAACAATGATCAGAGTAAAGCAAAAGAGAGAGAACCATATTGGGCCTCAAAGACAAGACAGAAGAGAATCCCCCGTACTTGCTACATTGCCTGCTGTCACCTTCCAAAGGGATGCTCAGGTTGCTGCCCAGAGGCCTGCAAAATCTAGGAAACAATACTAGCAAAAAGTTGGTTGATGTTCCTTGGTTGCTAACAATTTAGCCAGACCTCAGAAACAGCAGGTTGTTGACGGGGGGAGCGGGGGGAGTGTTTATCCCTGATTCCAAGCCCATGCGCTGGTGCCCCTCGGGCCCAGCAGGCCGGGCCCTTCAAGGGGCCCTTCTCGTTCTCCTCCAGGGTCCCGAGGTCAGGACCCCAGAAGGCAGTTCATTTGCTTCCTGGTCAGTGCCTGAGCAGTTCAGGCCCTGCGGGCCGGGCCCCACAAGGGGCCCTTCTCATTCTCCTCCCTTTCATCAGTGTTTTATGGTTTTCAATATGGAGATCTTTCAACTTTTTGATAAACTTACCCAAGTATTTTATTTTGTTGATTACAAATAGGACAATTTTCTTGATATCCTTTCATAGAATTCATTATTATTTAGAGAAATCCTATGATTTTTGTTAGCAAATTTTTATTTTGCAAATTCACCAAATCCATTAATGAATTCTAACAGATTTTTGGTGGAGCCATTAAGGTTTTTCTACATATAAAATTATGTCATTAGCAATGGGGCAGCTTCTCTTCTCCCTTTCCTATTTTGAATGCCTTCTTTATCTGGCCTAATTGATCTGGAGGGACCAGAGTGTTACACGGAAAAGAAAGAAGAGAGTGAATGTCTCTGACTTGTCCCTGTTCTTGAAGAGAAACTTGAGTTCTTCACCAGTGAGATTATGTTTGCTATTTTATCCTCTATCGTATGGAGATGCATTCTCTGTAAACATAATCTGACACTTTTCTCATGAAAGCTTGCTGAATTTTGTCAAATGCCTCTTCTGCATCTACTGAGATAATTACATAGCTTTATTTTGTTAGGTAGTGCATTATATATACAGTGTTAATTCACATGCATTGAGTTATCCTTGTTACAGTTTACACTGAAAGTGTCCCCTGAAGACTCATGTGCTTAACCCCTCCCCCCGCCCCGCCACCATCTGCCTATGTTCAAAGGTGGGCCCTGGAGAAATGATGAAACCACAAAGTGCTAACTTCATGGACAGATTTTATAGCTGAATGGGTTATTAGGAGGTGGGGCCTAGGGAGAGGATTTAGGTTCCTAGGGGTGGGTGTGCCTTTGAAAGCTACACATCTTCTCTTACTCTTTTCCCACTCTGCTTCCTGGCGGCCAGGAAACGAGCGACTTTCCTCACCTATGCCTCTCTACCATGTAGTTTCTGTCTGGGAGCCAGCTGACAATGGGCAGAAAACTCTGAAACTATGAGCTAAATGAAATCTTTCCTCTTTTAAGTTGTGTATGTCAAGTATTTTGTCCCAGCAATGAAGAGGTGACCAATACATCAGTTGATCATGGTGCTGGATTCAGTTTGCTAGCATTTTTGTTGCAGATGTTTACATCTATATTCATCAAGGATATTAGTTTATATTTTTATTTTCTTGAGTGCCCTTATCTGGCTTTGGTATCATGGTAATGCTCATCTCAAAATGGATTTGAAAGCGCTTCTACTAGATGAATATTTTGAATGAATGTGAGAAAGATTGGTGTTTATTTTTACATGTTTGGTTAAATTTAGTTATGAAGCCATTAAGTTCTCAGATTTTCTTTGGTGGAATTCTTTTTTAAATTACTGATTTAATCTCCTCACCTCGAATTAGTCTATATAAATGTCTGTTTCTTGGTAGGTTGTATATATATTTTCCAGGTTATTCATTTTACTGGTTATAAAGGTACATGGTAGTTTTTGATTCTTTTATTTCTGTGGTACCAGTTGTAATGTCTCCTTTTTCACTTCTGATTTTGAGTCTTTTCTCTTTTTTTCTAAATTTATCTAAGAGTTCATTGATTTTTGATTATTTTAAAAACTCAGCTCTTAGCCAGGCATGGTAATCCCAGAACTTGGGATACTAAGGCAGGAGGATCACTGTGAGTTTGAAGCCCAGCCTGGGCTGCACAGTGAGTTCAAGGCCAGACTGAATTATACAGTGAAGCCTTTATTTTTGTTCTGATCTCTTCCTTATGCTAATTTTGAGCTTAGGTTTGTTCTTTTTCTAGTTTCATGTAGTGCTTTACCACTTAATACTTTTCTTCTTTTTGATATGAGCATTACCATAAATTATTTCCTCAAAACTATATTTCCTGAACTCCATAAATTTCAGTATATTGCATTTCTATTTTCATTTATCTCAAAAGTTTTTTTCAGCCAAAATGTAATTCAAGTCCAGTGTTTTCTTATTGGTTATCTGTCTATATGAACTGTGCATTGCTGAAAGTAAAGTTCTAAGGCCCCCTGCTATTCCCATGTTACAGTCTGTCTAGTGCTTCAAATCACTTAATAATTGCTTTCTATATTTAGGTGTTTCAATGTTGTGTACATACATGCTTATAATTGTTGTATTAATGTATTTATATCTGCATTACTATATAAATACCTTATTTGTCTCTTTTTATAATTTTTGATTTATAGACTATTTGCCCTGATAAATACAACTTTCCCTGCTCTCTTTTGGTTTCCATTTGTATGAAATATCTTTTTCCATGTCTTCACTTTCAGAAAAATGACATTGCCAATATATTCAAGAAAAATAGAAAATTTAACTAGCACTATACCTCTTAGGGAAAAAAAAACTTTCATTGTAACATTCCAGCAAAGCAAATCTTGGGTGTATGGCTTCATAGTCAAGTTCTACCAAAAATGCAAGGAAAAAAATAATACCAGTACTATACAATCTATTGCAGCAACCAGAGGAACTAAGATCATTTCCCAATGCATTTTATAAAGTTGACATTACTCTGACATAAAAACAGTCAAATGCAATGAAATATACTTCAAACTAACATCTACCAAGTATATAAACACAAAAATGTTCAACAACATATTAGTAAATCAAATCCAACAATATATAAAAAGCAAAAGACCTCACAGCTAATTGTACAATACTCTGGGAATATAAGATCTATTCAACATTCATAAATCAATGTTATTCACTGCATTCACAGGTTAAATAAAATTATAAATTCATGTCAATAGATGCTCTAAGAAGAATTTGATGAATCTATTTTTGATTTAAAAAAGTAACTTCGGCAAATTGGGATTGGAAGAAGGGCCATACTTTAACCTAATAAACTGCATCTGTGAAATACCTGCAGCAAGCATTATATTTAATTGTGGAAGACTTAATGCTTTCCCCCCAAGATTAGGAACAAAGGAAACACTTCACTCTCAGCACTGCTATTCAACATTGTACTAGAATTCTGAATTAGTGTAATAGCACAAAAAAGGGAAGAAATATGAAATAACTCAATTCACAGATAATAGTCTAGGTAGCAAAAATTTTTTTAAATTTACAAAAAAAAGTTATAAACAAGCCAGTTTGGCAAGGGTCCAGGATAGATGGATGTGAAAATATTCATTCATGTTTCTGTATAGTACTAGCAAACAACCAGAAGTTAAAATTTTAAACAAAGTACTGTAGTGTATGATTTGTTCTTGAAAAACTATACAAATTGATAAAATAAATCAAACAAGAGCAAGATAAATTGAGATCTAATATTGTTTAAGATGTCAGTTTTCCCCCACACTAATCATCAATTCAGTGATCAATATATCTGAGCTTTCATCAATATCATACTATCTGAATTATTATGGATTTAAAGGAGTCTCAAACCAGGTATCTTGAGCCCTTTGACTTCATTTCCAAAATTTTGTGATTGGTCTTCCTTTTCCTTTTCATATCAGTAAGCATCTATTTGAAATGTGTATGTAAGTTTCTGTTGGAATTTTTATGAGGAAGGAAAAGGAAGAATAATCAAAACAATTTCAGAAAATGAATTCAGAAAACTCATGTCATTTGGTTTTAAGACAGTGTTATGTCATTTAAAGGCTATATACCTGAAGAAGGAAATGGAATAAAAGAAATACACCCTCACAAATACAGTCAATATGTTTCTGACAAAGCCAAAAGGCATGTCAATGGAGAAAGGATAATGTTTTCAAATGTTCCTTGAGCCAATGGAAAATCATATACAAAAATACTGACTTTCAGATAAACTTCACAATATGTAAACATTTACTCAAAATGGATACAGGAAAACCAGCAAGGAGAGAGGCCCCTTCCACCACCTTTCTGCAGTGGGGGAATTCAGCAAGAAGCCAGGTGAACACCTGGGAGGAGAGCAGCCCCTCCCAAGGCCTCTCCACCATGGCCACCCAGCTGAACGGCACCAGAAGGCCCAAAGAATGGCCTCTCCCTTTGCTACTGCCACAACTGAGAGGAACTGCTCAGGAAGGCCCAGAGACCAAAGGGAACACCAGCTACGCAGCACAGCCCCAACAAGAATACACAGGATGGACAGGAGAGACTAGTGGCGTGAAAATCTCAAAGCAGCAATAACAATATGAGACAAAAAGTGACTGAGGCCTCCACAGGATCAGCAAACAACTAAGAAAGAACTCCAGGACTCAGTAATGGCCTTTTCCTCTCAATTTATTTTATACTTTCTTATTTTTTGATGGTTTTTCTCTTTCTCTTTTCTTTTCTTTTTCTTCTTCCTCTCTCTCTTCCTCCCTCTCCCTCTCCCTCTCTTCCTCCCTCTATTCCTCCCTCTCTTCCTCCCTCTCCCTCTCCCTCTCCCTCTCTCTCTCCTAAATGGCTGGGGAGAATACCAGACACAGAAAACTAATGCCATTCCCTAAACCCAGAGTCCAAGTTCAGATAATCCTTTGAATACTTCATTCTTTGTTTTATACCCATTTCTGTAGTTTCTCAAACCTTATGCAATCATCCTTTGTCCTCCAGCCTTACTTCTACTTCCTTTCCAGTTATCTTTGTTTTATATACTATCCTCCCTAAATTTCCCTACCACAGAGTAAAACCACTCTACTAAGGGGGAACACTTTGCATACAAACTCCTAATTTATGATTGGTTCTATTACGTAACTACAGACTCTGTTCCTATGGGCTAAAGTACAAAATCAATCATTACCAGTTTGTCAGTTTCTAAATTGTGCCAGATGCTATTGTTATTGCTGATTTTACTATTTTAGCTAGAATGTCATATCTATTGTAATCACTTGTTCTCACTTCTGTAACAATACTGGAAAGCTCTGGGATAATAACCTCACCACAGCCCTACACCAAAGGACTGGGGACTGACCGAAACACCCACCTTTAATTAATTGGAAAAATAGGATCTTGTGACAGACACAAACCAGGAATCTCCTCCCTACAGAAGACATCCCTGAAGAACAGCCTTTTCCTAGAGAGGCCATGATACTAGTGATATAGCTGTCCACTACAAAAACTCACAAGGATCATCACAGAAAACAAAATTTAAAAATTTATGAAATTTTTTGTGAAAATGACAAGATGAAGAAACAAATGCAATCTCAGACCTCCAGCCCACAAAGAACAAGCCCAGAAGACATTGACATAGAATAAATTGAAAGACACACACCTGAAGTGTCTGAAATGATAGTAATCGATGTAAAGAAATTGGAAGACACACACCTGAAATCTTTGAAATGATAATAACCAAAGTAAAGAAATTCATCCAAGCCATAGAGGAAATCAGATCATAAATAATCTCTCAGGTTAAAAAAAGAAATATCAATATTTATAAAGGAATTGCTCAGCAAATCTACAGTAGAGATAGATTTTAAAAATGATGATAGGAAGAGGATGGAAATCATGAATGACCAATATAGGAAAGAAATAAAATGCATGAAGTGGATTCAAACAGATAAGTAGGCAATCAAAAATTCCATTTAAAGCTGGCAAAACCTCTCCAATGAAACTGAAGACAGACTTTCAGATCTTCAATACAGGATCATGGCTAGTAATCATGAAAGAAAGGATACCTAGAAAATAACAAAAGAGCAAGAAACAACAATTCAACAACTGCAAGATGATGCAAAGAAAAATAATAAGATAATTGGTGTCAATGAAAAAATGGGAGTCAACACAAATGATGTAAAAATCTATTTGTAGAAATAATGGCAGAAAATTTCCCAAGTGTGGAAAAAGAATCTGACATTTAGATAAGTGAGGCATATAGAACTCCAATTAGCCAAAACCAAAATAAACCTACACCCAGACATATAATAATCAAGATTCCAGAAATTCAAGCTAAGAACAGAATATTAAAAGCTGTCAGAGAAATGAAACACATTGCCTATAAAGGAAAACATTTCAGAATTATGACAGACTTCTCAACACAAACCCTCAAGTTAAGAAGATCTTGGAGTGAAGTATTTCAAGCCCTGAAGAACACAGATTTATGTACCCTGCAAAACTATCATTCAAAATTAATGGAGAAATAAGATACTTCCTTCCTTTTTTTATTTTTTTTTATTTAAGCAAGGAAGAAAAAAAGACAACAAAAATATACAACAAAGACAACAATCAAAAGAGACAAACGATTAGAAAAATGCACAACAGTAACATCACAGATTTACAAAACAGGATGATAGAAACTTGACAATGTTTGCAATACTGTGTATTGTTATCTTCAAAATGGTTACTTACATTAACAGATATAGACATGTAAAACTGATCCAATCATATGAGTATTAATTGTTCTTTCTCAATAACGAATACATTCAGCAGTGTGTTCATTTTAGTTAACTTACATATAGATATATACAATTTATATCTTTTCCCTTTCCCTTTTCTCTTTCCCCCTTTTCCCTTCCCAATTACCTTTGCTCTTTGAGCTGCCCTCTACCCTCATATAGTATTTATTATAGATTTTGGATCATATATACTTTTTCCATTTCTTACACTAGGGAGACAATATGGTATTTACACATGTGGGTTTGATTTATCTCACTTATGAGTATGGTCTCAAGTCATGACCATTTACTTATAAAAGTCTCAATGCAATCTTTCTTAATAGCTGAGTAGTACTCCATTGTGTAAAAATACCACATCTTTTTTATCCAGTCTTTGATTGATGGGCACTTGGGTTGTTTCAAAGATGTGGCTATTACAAATTGTGTTGCTATAAACATGGGTGCACAGATATCACTGTGGTATGATGTTTTCAGTTCTTCTGGGAAAATGCCCAGAAGTGGGATAGCTGGGTTGAATGGGATCTCTAATCCTAACTTCCTGAGGAATCTCCACACTGTTTTCCACAATAGTTGCACCAGTCTACACTCCCACCAACAGTGGAGAAGAGTTCCTTTTTCCCCATAGCCCCTCCAGCATTTGTTGTTGGTTGATTTTTTAACATCCAAAAAAATGAAATACTTAGGAATCAATCTAACAAAGGAAGTAAAAGATCTATACAATGAAAATTACATTACTCTAAAGAAGGAAATCAAAGAAGATTTCAGAAAATGGAAAGGTATTCCCTGTTCATGGATAGAACAAACATCGTGAAAATGGCCATTCTCCCAAAATTATTGTACAGATTCAATGCAATCCCAATCAAAATACCACCTGCCTACCTCACAGAGCTAGAGAAAGCATTCCTGAAATTCATCTGGAACCAGAAAAGACCTAGAATAGCAAAGGCAATTCTGGGCCACAAAGGGAAGGCAGGAGGCATCACAATCCCCGACTTGAAACTATACTACAAAGCTACTGTGATACGATCAGCATGGTACTGGAATCAAAACAGATCTGAAGATCAATGGAATAGATTAGAAGATACAGCCACAACTACAAACATGCTTAGCGACCTCATCTTTGACAAAGAGGCCAAACATGTACATTGGAAGAAAGACAGCCTCTTTAACAAATGGTGCTGGAAAAACTGGCTTTCTATATGCCATAAACTAAAACTAGATCCATGCTTATCACCATACACTAAAATAAAGTCAAAATGGATCAAAGATCTGAATATAAAAGCAGAGACACTAAACTTACTAGAAGACAGAGTAGGTAAAAATCTCGATGACATAGGAGTAGGCAGAGAGTTCATGAACAAAAATCAGATTGCACGGGAAACACTTCCCAGAATCAACAACTGGGTTCTCGTCTTACTAAAAAGTTTTTGCATGTCAAAAGAAATCTCCAACAGAGTGAAAAGAAAACCCACGAACTGGGAAAATATCTTAGCCAATTGTCCATCAGACAAAGGACTTGTATCTAAAACACATAAAGAATTAAAAGAAATCAGGCCCCTAAAATTCAAGGACCCAATCCAAAAATAGGCATCTGAGATGAATACAGACTTCTCAGAGAAAGAAATACAAATGGCAAATAAATATATGAAAAAATGTTCAGCATCAATGGTCATTTGGGAAATGCAAATTAAAACAATGCTGAGATTCCATCTCACTCCAGAAAGAATCACCAAGATTAAAGATACTTCCATGACAAAGAATAACTGAAGAAATTCATAACCACAAAACCAACACTGTAAAGGGTGCTGAAAGATATTCTAAAGAGAGATAAAAATGACCACAATTCTAAGAACAATAACAGAAAGAAACGACCAAACAGGGCAAACAATTAAAAACAGAAGAAAAGTAGAGAACCAATAGCAGAAAAATAGAATAACAAAGACAAGCCAATATGTATCAGTTATAACCATCAATGTAAATGACCTCAATTCACCAATCAAAAGAAACAGACTGGCAGGGTGGATCAAGACACAAGATCCAACAATACGCTGCATAAAAAAATCAAATTTAACTCAAAAAGAAATCTGTAGACTAAAAGGATGGAAAACAATATTCTATGAAATAGAAATTCAGAAAAATCAAGGTTAACCAAGAATGATCAAAAGAGATAAAGAAGATCACTACATACTTCTTTGGGGAAAACTTCAAGAGGAAGAGATAACAACCATAAAAATATATGTATGAAATACCGGAGCACACAACTAAATAAAAAATATTAATGTACATGAAAAATCAAATACACAAAAGCCAATTGTAATGGGGGACCTTAATGCCCCATTGTCACAAAGAGATAGATCTACTAGACAAAAAAATCAGCAAAGAAATAACATAACTGAACGAAACCCACAAACAAATGAATTTAGTAGATGTTTACAGAATGTTGCACTCAACAATATCAGAATACACATTCTTCTCAACTGTACATGGGACATTCTCTAAAATAGACCATATGCTAAACTATAGAACATGCATAAATAAATATAAAGGAATTAAAGTTATCCCATGCATATTATCTGATCATCTTGCAATAAAATTGGAAATTAATGACAAAACAAACCACAAGAACTCCACAAACATATTGAAATTAAATAACACTCTCCTGAACAATGAATGGGTCACAGATGAAATTAAATAAGAAATTAAACAATATCTACAATCAAATGAAAATGTAAATACAACATATCAGAATCTGTGGAATGCAGTGAAAGTAGTCCTAAGAGGAAAAATTATAGTAGTGAAATCTCATATCAGGTAAATAGAATAAGCACAAATGAATGATTTAATGCTAAACCTCAAACTTCTAGAAAAAGAAGAGCAAGTCAAGCCAAAATCCCATAAAACAGAGGAAATTATAAAGATCAGAGCAAAAATGAACACAACTGAGACTAAAAACACGTGCAAATAATTAATGAAACAAAAAGTTGGTTCTTTGAAGCTGGGTGTGGTGGCACATGACTGTAATCCCAGCACTTGGGAGGCTGAGGCAGGAGGATTGTTGCAAGTTCAAGACCAGCGTGGGCTACAAAGTGAGCCGAAGGCCACACTGAACTGCATAGTGAGACCCTGTCTCAACTCCCACCAAAAAAGTTGGTTTTTTGAAAGAATAAATAAATTTGATAAATCCCTAGTCAACTTTATCAAAAAAGGAAAGAAAAAAACCTCAAGTCCATGCAATAAGAAATGAAAAAGGTAAAATCACTACAGACCTTGGGGAAATTCAGAAGATCATCAATACCTACTTTGAAAATCTTTACTCACATAGGCTGGAAAACACAGAAGAAATGGACAGATTCCTATATATGTATAAACTATCAAAGCTAAATCAAGAAGATATAAAAATTTGAAATAACCCCATATCAGTTAATGAAATTGAAAACATAATAAAAAGCTTATCAACAACAAAAAGCCCAGTTCCTGTTGGATTCATGACTGAATTCTACAAGAAATTTAATGCCAATACTCCTTGAATTCTTTAATAAAATTGGAACTGAAGCAATTCTTCCTAACCCACTCCTTAAGACAATTATTACTTTGATACCAAAACCAGAGAAAGGCCCAAGCAAAAAAGAGAACTACAGGTCAACCTCCCTAATGAACATAGATGAAAAAATCCTCAATAAAGTACAAGTAGTAGAATGCAACAAATCATCAAGAAGATTGTACACCATGACCAAGCGGGATTCATCACAGGAATGCAAGGATGGCTCAACATATGCAAATCAATAAACATAATACATCATAACAACAGAGCCAAAGACAAAAATCACATGATTATCTCAAAACATGCAAAAAAAGCTTTTGATAAAGTCCAACACTTATTCATGATAAAAACCCTACAGGAAAATCAGAATAGATGGTCTTTACCTCAATCTGATAAAAGTTATCTATTAAAAACCAACTGCTCACATCTTATTAAATAGTCAAAAAATTAAGCTTTCACTCTAAAATCAGAAACAAGACGAGGATGTCCATTATCACCATTCCTATTCAATATAGTTCTGGACACATTAGCCAGAGCAAACAGGCAAGGAAAAAAATAAAAAGAATAAAGATAAGACAGGAAGAAGTCAAATTACCATTATTTGTAGATGATATTATACTCTACATAGAAGACCCCCAAAACTCCACCAAATACTTGTAGATTTAATATCCAAATTCAGTAGTGTAGCAGGATACAAAGTCAACGCTCAAAAATCAATAGCATTCCTGTACACAAACAACAAACTCACTGAGAGAGAAACTAGGAAGAGCATACCCTTCATGATAATATGCAAAAAAAATGAAATACTTAGGAATCAATTTAACAAAAGATGTAAAAGATCTGTACGGTGAAAATTACAGTACTCCAAAAAAGGATATCGAAGAGGATATCATAAAAAAATGAAAAAATAACCCTTGCTCAAAAATAGAAACAATCAACATTGTGAAAATGGCCTGTCTCCCAAAACTGTTATACAGTTCTAGTGTTATCCCAATCAAAATACCATTAGCATACCTGACAAATCTGGAGAAAACTTGCCTAAAATTCTTTTGGAGACAGAAGAAACCTACAATAGCAAAGGCATCCCTAGGCAACAAAGGCAAGGCAGGAGACATCACAATCCCTGACTTGAAATTATACTGCAAAGCTACTGTGATAAAATCAGCATGGTACTGGAAAAAAACAAACCTGAGGATCAGTGGAACAGATTAGAAGATGCAGACACAACTACAAACACACTCAGTCACCTTATGTTTGACAAAGGAGCCAAATATATTTACTGGAAGAAAGATAATATGAATGGTGCTCGAAAAACTGGCTTTCCACATGCAAATCACTAAAACTAAACTCATGTCTTTCACCATGTGCTAAAGTCAAAATGGATCAAAGATCTGCAGATTAAAACAGAAACAGTAAGTCTACTGGGAGAAAAAGTAGGTGGAAATCTTGAATACATAGAACTAGGTAGACAGTTCATGAACAAAACCCAAACTGCATGAAAAATACTTAAAAGAATCAACAACTGAAACCTCATCTTATGTAAAAGATTTTGTACGTCACAAGAAATCACCAACAGAATAAAAGGGAAACCCATGAATTGGGAGAAAATTTTAGCCAACAGACAGACAAATGACTTATGTATAGAATATATAAGAATTTTTTAAAAATTAGGTCCCCCAGATTCAAAGACCCAATCCATAAATGGGCACCTGAGATGAACACACACTTCTCAGATGAAAAAATACAAATGGCAAATAAATATATTTTAAAATGTTCAACATCACTGGTCATCTGAGAAATGCAAGTTAAAACTATACAGAGATTCCATCTCAACCCAGAAAGAATGGCCAATATGAAGAAACCAACCAACAACAAATGCTGACAGGGCTGTGAGGAAAAAAGAACCCTTCCCCACTGTTGGTCAGAGTGTAGACTGGTACCAACACTGTGGAAATCAGTGTGGAGATTCCTCAAAAAACCAGGATTAGAGGTCCTATTTTGCACAGCCCTTCCTTTTCTGGGTATTTTCTCAAACAAATTAAAAATATCATACCACAGCAATATATATGCACCCATGTTTATAGCAGCACAATTTGTAATTGCTAAATCTTGGAAACAACACAAATGCTCATCAACTGAGGAATGGATGAAAAAAAATGTGTTTTTTTAACATAATTGAATACTATTCAGCTATAAAGAAGGACAAACTTGAGGCTTTTGTAGGTAAATAGATGCAGCTAGAGACTATATTCATAAGTGAAATTAAATCAAACGCTCATGTGTAAGCATCATCCTGTCTTCCTAGTATAAGAAACTAAGAGAGTAAATCAGATTCAAAATCTGCAATAGATATTGAGAAAGGGAAAGAAACTGCTCACAAGGAAAGAACAATTGGGATGAGAGAAAGGAGAAATGAAGGAAGGGGGAAATATGCATATATAAGCATATATATATATATATATATATACACACACACATACAAGATAGCTAACATAATTATACTACTAGTTTCTTTTAGTTCATTGGAGGGGTCTGTTGGTGCTTATATTGGTTGATTCATTTTGCGCACCTCTATCTTGTAATCTGAGCAACTATTTGAAAGACAGCAGTACGCAATACAGCAGCCATTGTTAATTTCTTATCCCATTTTGACTCCGTATTATTGTTATTTTGTTAACTTTTCTGTCTTTAAAATAAAAAAACCAAAGAAACAAAAATGGACCATATGTTTAAGTGTACAGCTTATTATTATAAAGCTTTTAGATGAAAACAAATGATGCAATCATTGGGCTACTGTATCAGAGAGGTTTTAGGCAAAACCCCAAAGCCATAGTCTATTAAGTAAAAACACAATAAATCACACTTCTTCGACATGAAAACCGTGGGTTGTGCTAAACATACTGTGTACCGCATAAAAATGCAAGCCACAAAATTCAAAAAAACATTGTTAAGTCACATGTTTAAGATTTGTACTCAAAATGACAAACACTCAAAACTAAATAAACAAATAATCAGCCTACAAATAAATGAACCAAAGACTTCAATAGACGTTTCAAGGAGAGATAGATGAAATACAAACATCTGAAAATATTTAACATCATTAATCTTTAGGGAAAGGCAAAATAAAAGCACAATGAGATCCCAGTATAAGGCTTTTAGGATGTTTAAAACAACAATTACAATTGAATATCAGCCAGGAAATCAAACAATTGTGGTTCTCATATATTGTTGGTGGGAATGCAAAATGTTATACTCACATTGGAAAACCAAAAATTATTTAAAAAGTAGCATGAAGAAAATACATTATCAAAGAGTTATTACAAAGTCTTAGAAATCTGTGAGAACATCAATGATATAAATGAAAAATGGACACATGACATCAATAACCACTTCACAAAGATGAAATGTAAATGGTTAATAAACAACTGAGGCAAAGTTCAGACCCAGTGTTAAGCAAAAACATGAAAAGCAAAATATCAGAAATACAATTTTTCACTATTCACCACTGACAAGGATTTTAAAAAATAATAGTACTCAGTATTTTTGAGGATTCAGTAAGACATATATTCTCATAAACTACTGGTGGCAACATTATTTGTTAAAGCCCTCTAGAACATGATTTGTAAATATCTGTCATGAGCTATAAAAATATTCATCCCCTTTGAATCAGTAATTTTACTTCCATGAATAGATCCTAGGGAAGTAATCAAAAACAAAGACAAAGATTTATGTATGAAGAAGTTCATCATGGCATCATTTTCAGTACTGAAACACTGGCAACAATCTCAATACACAAAAGGCTTATATCCAATGATGGCACAACTATAAAACAGAATATTACTCAGCCATTAAAAATATTTATGAAGAGTTTTTGATGACATGGGAAAATACTGATGCAAAGATAAGTTTTTAAAAAGCAGTGTTGAAAACTCTAAAGTATGATACTGATAATGTATACATAAATATGTATACATGTATAATCCTGAGGAGGTTAAAATTTTATATATGAATATATATACATATATTTTATGTATGAATACATATATATATATATATATGACTACAAAGAAATATAAACATAACCTACCAGAGTAAGCTTTGATATTCTATTTTTAAAACATTATTTAAATTTACCCTTAACTTTTATTTTTTTTTCACATTTCAAAGAAATGAGAGCACTTATATGATCAGAAAAAGAATCACTCTATTTTAAAGGAATGTTTTCCTTTGGTAGTTTATTGTAAGACTCGGTTTCTATGTCTTCCTGCAGTAAAGACCTGTATGGTTTTATGTTGGGGTTGTTGAGGCTGAGTATACGTGCAGGGCCGTGGTGTGGCCCTAGGCACGGCTGAACTGAGAGTGAGGAGATGCCTCGGGAGTGGGGGTAGGATGGGCCACAGCTGAGGACACCTGGAGACTCCTAATTTGCATCATCTGGTGCGTGGAGGGGTCCTTGAACCCCCCCCCCAAGTTCCTGCTCAGGTTTCCTGCACTTTCCACTTCAACCCCTGCTTTCTTCTGAATAAATATGGGCTGCCCAGAGGCAGTCTCGGCTCAGCCACCAGTTACAAACTCTGCAATGGATTTTGGTCCTCCTGGAGCCCTAAAGATCATACCCCTTGTCTCAGTTATTTGGGCCTTCGTCACACACTTGTTTGGGAGATTGGGGGACTAGGCACAGATCCCAATAGCTCAGACCCCCATAGTTTTATGAACTAATTTTATTTAAAAAGTAAATGCCAAGAATGCAATTTTCCCAGGATCATATTGTATGGGGTATGCTATGTCCCCCCAAGTCCTCACATACTTTTGATGGGGCTGAGTCTGGCGCTTGCTTGTGTTCGGTTTGCTGTACCCACCCAGGGGTGGAGCTGACATACAGTGTAATGGAAGGCGGGTCTTCCTCTTGTTCGCTTCCGCTTCCGCCTCTCTCTCGCCAGCACAGCTTGCGGCTTGCAGCTTGCAGCCGCCATGAACAGCAGGCCCGCCATGCCACGCTATCTTGGAGCCAACTAATAGAGTGAAACTCCCGAGAAACTGTAAGAATAAACCTTTCCTTCCCTAACTTTGGGCGTCAGGTATTTTGTCTCAGCAACGAGCCAAAAGTAACTAAGACACATATGATACAAGGACCCTCAGTTCCTAGGTAGCCAAGATCCTTTAGAGGAAAAGATGATTTCAGTTCACAGAATCTTAAGAGTTTCATTGACCACAAAATCCCCTTCAATGTCACAATAATAATTTGTGTTACACCCAAGTGTAATTCAAGAAAGTTTCACAAATTATTTTAGGTACAGTATTAGAATATCTTACCCAGTATTTTTCTTTTTATATGACTTACATTCTATAATAATAATAACCAGGTGGACAGGAATGGAGTTGGGGGTTTTTTATGTTTGTTTTTTGTACTGTGAGGTAATTAAACCAAAGTTGCCAATCTTCTGAATTCCTTGGACCTTGTTATGCTTGTGTATGTGCTATCTAAATTTACCAGGCAGTCTGACATAGGAATGTTACAAATTGTAGATTAGGAAAATGCAAAATTTTGGAGATATGCTTAAAGCAATTATTTGAGACAAAATAAATAATAATAATAAATGGGACAAACACTTCGTTCTGGAAGAGGACAATACAAGGTAATAATTAACACTAATGTTGGAGATTGCCAGCCAGATACACCTTTGAGGAAAATAGAGAACTCATTCAATTACTTAGAATCAAGAAAGATACTTTATAAATTTTTAATCCAAAATGAAATTTATATCCTTGTATAATATTATGAGGCAGGATAAACTGTTAAACATTTAATTCATGAAGTGACCCTTGAGGATTTTTACAAAGGAAGATATTTGTAGCTTGTCTGGAGTCCTTTAAAAGGAGTGGACTATATTTTTTTCTTCTTCTTTGGATGTAGGAAGATAAAGAGAGCATGACTCAAGCTCCTACAGAAACAAGAATAACAAAATGCCAGTCAAATTTACAACTCACCTTGAACCCATTAGAAAACTAACGTCTCAGCACAATAAAATCCAACGAAATGCAGGGGTCTTTCAGGAGATACAGAACATGAGCATTTGTTAGGTGAGGTAGACACTGTCAGACACCTGTAACAAGAGTTCAGCTAATGTTGTTGATCACTTACTAAAGATCAAATGTGGGGTAGGGAGAGAACCCTCGTGAGAAAAAGAAATGTAGGCAATTAACCCTTCTGCATGTGGTATCACACATCTCACCAAATTCCCACAAAGAGAAATGGGAGGCAGGGCAAGAGCTTTAATAAAGCATCCCTCAAGGTAAAAGTAGCCATTAGAGAAAAGAATATGAAGCACTCCCTTGGATTCTTGTCTTCTAGTTCTTCTATCAAACAAAAAGTTTACGTCACTGAGGGAAAGCAGTAAATGTTGTGCCCTTAGGGAACTGGTAAATACCACTGCAGCTGAGGACTGAAAGAGAACAAAACTTCTACTCAAGTAGATGTGTCCTGGAGCAAGTAACTTATTGGAACTCCCTATAAGTAAGGCAGCTTAACTACCAGATTGGCTCAACCCAAAACTGGTAAATGTATAGGTGAGGCAAATATTTGCTCATTGCCAGGCATAAGTGTTTATCAGTTTCTTCTTTATTACACAAAATACCTGATTCGTAACAAGAAAAAAACATTATGTGGCATACACAAAAAACACAAGGAGAAAATGACACTCATCAGAAGACAAATCAGTCAACTGTATATTAAGGTATACACCAATGTTGTAAAATAAATATAACCATAATACGTCAAGTGATCTAGTGGAAAATGTGGACAACACGCACAATCAGATGACTGATTCCAACAGAAAGAAAGTGTAAGAAATGATTAAACGAAACTACTAGAAATGCAAAGTAGTAAGGGATTTAAAATGCTCTTTCATAGTCATCATAGATAAGTCAATAGGAATCACACACTGAAACACCAAGGAGTTTTCATCACTGAAGTGCCATTTTGGTGAACAGAGATGGAAAGGAACACTCTTTGGAGCAGTTTGAGAGACCTGAGAGATGTACTAGGTTGACTTAATTAAACAAACTACTGTATTCCATATAAATAAAACACTCCCAAGGTCTGGACTTTGAACAGTCCTTTGTCCACTATTCATGAAGTACTTCCATAAGGAATGCCAGCACCGTAAGAGCCCCATGATACTTCCACTTTTACTGGCTTAAACACATTTCACTCTTGATTACTGTGGATTTTCAATGATCAGAAAGTTGATAGCAGTAAATACTGGGTTAATGTTGTTTACACCATGTATGCATCACAATGTAGTCATTACATGCCATACTTAACATTAGGTTTCCATGGTGGGATCCCTGCCAGAGCCAGTTGACTGGGTACTATGTTTTCTTACAAGTGGGGAGAGTTTAATTAGGCAGGAATTGAAGGCAGCCTCCTGGGGGCAGTGACATCTTACTGGTCTGGGGCTGGTGTGTGAGTCGCAAAGAAGAGTGAGAGCTACAAGGAGAGATAACATTGATCATTGATTTCTCCCCTGGTTCCTCTACACCTGTAAGTTGTATTAGGCTTTTCTAGAAAAACAGAATCAACATAAAATATGTGCATAAATGTACAAAGGGATTTATCAGGTAGCCTTACAGTGTCAGAAGGGGAAGAGTCACGACAGCCATTTGTGGGATCAGATGTGGAACCAAAATGGCTGCCTGTGCACTAAAGAGCCAGAACATCCAGAGCAGTCAAAGATTGGAGAGCTAGAGGTTCACTGTGGGGTCAGTGGTGTGAATCTGTGTTGGAAAGCTGGAGAGTCTTCACGGAAGACCAGAGAAACTGGAGATCAATGTTCAAAGACAATGGTGAAGACAGGAGTTCCTTCCAAAGGGAACACTTCCTCCTTTGATGGAGACCACTATGAAGCAGCTCTGAGCAGGATTTAAAATTAATCAATTGGCCTTCTGTGCTTACTTGTGTCTGTCCAAGGCCTAGGCCCCTGTCTGGGGATGGGGAGCAGACTCATGGCAAGTGAAACTCTATGGGTCACCGGTCCTGGCTGAGGCCTGTTGTGGCCTGTGAGGCCCTGATGCCTCAAAAGAGAAGATAAGGTCACAGCTGAGAATGCCTGACTCCCACCCCAATTACCTAAATAAAGGCTGACTGCAGGCACTTCACTCCTGTAATGAAAGTCAACCTGGAGACTTTCTCCTAAGATACTTCTCCTAAATTAACATAAGATACTTCTCCTAAATTAACATAAAACAGTTCTCCTAAGTTAACACAGTCTGTTACTTGGAAAAGTTCTTAAACCACTCCCAAGATTCTGCTCAGTTTCTCACATTTCCCACTCTAATCCTTTCCTTGTTTGAAAACCAAATAAATATGGGCCACCCAGAGAAGTTCCTTGTCGAAGCACCAAGAATCTCAAATTCTGCTAGATGGTTTTGATCCTTCTGGAGCCCTAAAATCATACCAATTGTCTCATTTATTTAAGCCTTCACCATCCACTAATTTCAGAGGTTGCGGGCCTGATCTGTCCATGATATTCCTTCTTTCCCTTTTTATTCCTTTCAGGCTACAAGCTATTGGTTAGTATTCACATCCAAGTTTCTGGCCTACATGTCAATCATCCACCAACACACTCAGAATTTCACTCTTCTGCTAGGCAGTTCTTACTCAAATCAAGTTGACATATCACAAGTAATAACTGTAGAGATATTTGTGAGTCCTCTAGAGGGATGGTAAAGAGAAAGGATCCTTTTAGTGAATCAGTAGCAGTTACTAGAGCCTACAATTCACTCTGGAGATGGGATAGGCTCTTCATTCACCATCTTAAATATTGCCAATAGGACAGTCAGTTGGTCACCTCAGAAATGGATAAGCTCTTCCAGAAGGGAAAAATTAATGGCTTTTATCATAGATGTGGAGATAATTTGAAATCAACTGTAAGATGGCACCTTGAGAAAAGAACTGTTCTCCATACAGTTAGAGCTAGGTCCCTTCAAGAGAGCTACTGCCACCTTGCAGAGGGGTCTTCAAAGATTGGAGATGTTCCTCTGTTTGGAGAAGGGATAAAACTGGCTTCATTGAATGAATCTGCAAGATAACAGGGAAAATAACATACAATTCTTGGGTAAGGAGGAAAGAATGAACTGTCCAGGTTGATCTGTGATGCTATGGAAGGCTATTTTTGTCCAACACTTAATTAAGAACATGCTTGGGAATTACATATGTCCATTGGATATGTCCATTGAGAAAGAGCTCCAGGATCATGAATGTAAACTGAATCACCTCACCAGGGCAGCTGACACTTTGTGATGGCTAATGTGCTGGCATGATTATATGAGAACTGGGGCTTCAAGAGGGAATCCCTGGCCACACGCTCTTAATGAAGTTGCAAGATAATTTAACATGCACTCTTCTCAAATGGGCAATGGGTTTGCATTTGCCTTTATTTTACCATGGAAACTGGTAATACTCCACTACTTGAAAGGAGAAAATAAAGAAAAGGGCCCGCAGAATGTGTCTCAGGGTTTCTCTGAAGAAGGGAAAAAATTGAGGAGCCAAGAAATAAATGACAAAGGAGTCCGTTCAGTTACTGTGTTCACTTAGAAATAATTCCAGGATGCAACGCAATTCACTTTAGCACTGTGAAGCTTCAAGTGGACATTCCTTTGTGTTGGGTTCCTCCAAGGTCTGCTTAAAATGAAAGAGGATATATATAGAAGCTTGGTTTTAGGAATTCCAGAGGAAATATTATCTTTAAAAGAACCAGAAAAAACATAGTAGTTCTAGGAGCCTTCCCTGGGGTTTCAGGTACTTTCAGTCATTCACCTAACCATGCATAGAATGTACTACTCAATCTCCATCTACTTTGTTGTGCAATCAGAACCCCGCAGGGCCGGGTATGGACACTGAGGAAGTTTACTGTAGGGTGCCTTTCTTTTTAAGACATGATTCAGAGCTGTGAGAGAATTTTTTTAAAAAGCCATTTTAAGCTAATGACTGTTCCAGTTCTTGTGCATCAAATGCCACTCACAGGGTCAGTGAGTGGAATAAAAAGGAAAATGACAGGCTTTGAGGAGAGACATGGCTGGCATTTAACTACCAAAAAGCACGAAAACGGAGATTTTTTCCCTAAGAAACCCAGAATACAGATTGCAATGAGAGAGGAAAAAGAGAAAATGTGTTATTTCTTCGGAGGAAAGGAATGAAGGGAAGTGGAATATGGTGCTGTGGAGGAGGAGAAGAAGGTTATAGAGAGAAAGGAGAAAGATTATTTGCTGCTTTAAAAACTTTCGTAGACTTTAGCTGGGTGTAGTGGCACACATCTGTAATTCCAGCACTTGGGAGGCTGAGGCAGGAGGATTGACATGAGTTCAAGCCCAGCCTGGGTTACATATGCAAGTTCAAGGCCATTTCACACTGCATAGTGAGACCTTGTCTCAAAAAACATTTTTTTATAGATTTTGCATTTCAAGATGGAGATTGTGTTTGTGTGCTTATCTTTCCTCCCTCCTAGAAGCTCATAAGAATGACCAAATTGTTACAAAACAGTATCTGTAGCATTGAAAAATAGGCAACTGAAGCATTAAAGGACAAGCATCGTTAGGGAAATTCTTCATCCCTTATGAGTCCCAGTCCCAATCCTCTAAGAAAATTTCTCTGTGGCATTTTGCACTGACTGTTATTTTCTGTGTAAACTATCAAACTATTTGTGCCACACATGTTTAGGGTCAAGAAAAACACAACCATTGGGCAATGTTTTGAGTGGCACCATAGTTGCTGCATAACTCATCAACATCTACTCTGCTTTTGGTTTTATTATAGAAAGTTTCCACTGCAGGTTTCCACTTTGTGAAGGGTTTCCTATCAGTACTTCCATCATGGTACATTGTGAACATCAGCAGTACCAGTTTCTTTTTCCTTGTCATATTCAAGGTGAATATAAATCTTTCTGAAACCCAAAGATTGCACTACACAATTTTTTATTTGGAAATTTCAACACTTTACTTTGAATTTCTGCTTTGTTTCTGAATACAGCTATCACACTGGGCAACTTGTGTTCTGAGAGCAAATGTAACATCAGTTGGAGACCAGTAAACCAACTGTGAAATATCACACTCTGATTGGTTTGGGAGATGGGAGCAACAAATCTGTTCACAACATCATTCAGTTTATTACTATATGAATAAAGACATGATGGCTGAGTTCCAGGATACATTTTGTAAACTGAAAGCACTATACGTGTTCACATCTACAAGGGCATAAATTTTTAAGCCATATTTTGACCATCACTTTTCCATAAGTCTTTTACATTTCTGCAGTTACCATGAGAAATCCCTGCCAAGTACAGGAGACCCATGAATGCTGTCAGTTTAGCTAGTGAGATGTCACAATAAATACATTTTTGAATATGGCTAATGGTGCATACAGAACATTTTACTTGTATCTCAGGCATTGCATATTTTTCAAAGTCTAGTAGCATTTTGTGTGTTACAGTTTCTAACACTGAATGGCAGTGCTGGTATTCTGTTTAATATGCTTCATCCCTGCCAAGGCCTTCATTATATTTTCAGACCTAGTTCTAACATTGGATCATTCCATTCGGTTGTGTGACCATTTTGCAACATTTTGACTAGTCAAATATGTATTCATATTGCTATTTTCTTTATCAACTGACTCAAGGAAATCTGCATTCCCTGTGTCTGTATCAGTCAACTTTTGCTCCATTTCACTGTCACTGGAATTTTGACTCACATAACCAAGGTCAAACTTGTCATTGTCATCATCATCATCATCATCATCATCATCATCATCATCATCTCACACCATTCTTCTGTTATAAAAACACACATTTTACCATAATGGATCATCTTCATCATTTATGCATGAGTAAATTGGTGATTCACTTTTGAACCCCTATAAAACTTGCAAATCTGGTTTTGTATGTACCATTGTACTGATTTGGGCTACTTCTAACAGAAAAATCAAAAGAAAATGTTTTTAAAAACAAATCCTAAAGTGGTCTGGATGTATTATACCATTTGTGATATTCAGGTAACCATGCAAAAACTGTTCCACACAGCATAACAAGGATGTAAATCTTAGATTGACACTTTTGCACATGTGCATACACCCTGCCTTTCATTGTACCAAGTGGTTAAACACAAAGATTGCTTCCTATATCCCTCAGAGAAAGGTACTAAGATGCACAACTGGCTACTATTCCACTAAAGTAAAAATTTACAGTAGACAAGTAAGGGGCATGTTTGTGGGACCCTTTGTTATGCTCCAAGTGTAAAAAGAAAATATGGGAACCCCAGCAAAGTGAAAATCATCCCATCAAACTCATTTATCTTGCTTCCTTCTGAATCTCTCAGTAGATACTATTGTGCCTAAATTCAATCAGTAGAGGACAAAAGGGACAGTCTGGGGTATAGTTGGGAACCTCAGACTCTGTCCACCTCAGCTCTCCTCACCACACTCTCTCTGCTCAGGGACCCAGTGAGGGAGCATCAAGATGGGCAGATACTTGGTGACAGGATGGACATGTTAGTCCCCATTATTTCCTGGCTTTGCTTCCCTTTTAGTCTGAGTCTGAGAGATCTTTTAGTGTAACAATAAATCCAAAGATATGCAATGGGTAGAGGAGCAGAAAAAGAAAAATCCCACTTGTTACATAGATCCTCTATGTAGTAGCTCTGAAAGCCCTGAGCCTCTCCTCAGGGAAGTCTGAGGGTCCCCGTGTTCTTACAGAAAGAAGCCAAACTAAATACAAGTGGGCAGCAGGAAGCCAGGTTTGAGGTTCAGGAATCACTTCTTCAGGGTTCCCTCAGAGCTCCCTTTGAAGGTACAGCACTGGTCAGACCCAACCACACCTGCATTTCCAGTGCTGAGGTCAAGGAAAAGGAGAGTCAGAAGTCAGGCAGCAATGGGCATGAATCAGACTTTTAAAGGACCCTGAGCCTTCTCAGGACCAACATCCACCAGGGAAGAAGCTGATTAGGGGAAGAAAGTTCTCAGCAAAGTTGTAAACACAATGATACCCCAAAACCCTGGTACAAGAAAAACCAAACAAAATAAAAACTAGAAGAAATGTGTTTTTTCCCCATTTCTCTTTGCCAGGAATTAATTTGAACAGGAACCAATACAATCTTAGGAGAAAGACACTGCAAATTGTGAAATAAAAAAGATATACCTGTTAAAGAATGAACAAGGAAAAATTACAAGGTCTCAAAAGACTTAGGATTTCAAGAGGGTCTTTTAGTGAACCAAACACCATGTTATGAAAAGACTCCTCCAGGAAGAAGAGGGTGCTTTTTATAGATCTCTAGGTCATTCTCTCTAATTTATTCAAGAGGACATTCATTGTCTCTGTGGAAAAAGGGAAACCTGAACTAAAGTTATTAGGTTGGCCTGTGTGAAGTTCTTGAAGTTTGATCATTTTGACCTATGAAGTTGACTATACTGCGTTATTTCACCAAATAGATTGCCTGCCAGTGAAAAACTGAAGAGTCAAAGGATTTGAGGTAGGGATGGAAACAGATACAAGAGCAACAATGAGAAATGAAGAAGTAGGCATTGCAAAAAAAATGTATGATTTAGAGATTCAGTCTGAGAAGTTGTAGCAGGATTTAGATAAAAGAGATTAATATGATTAGTAACCAGATAAAACAATTTATTATCCAAAAAGGAATAATGAATCCAATGGAAGAAAACTGCAATAAAAGGCCTGTTGAGTTGTTCCCATAATATATACTGACCTTTGCCTCATTTTATCAAATTTATATTGCAGTCCACTTTGTATGAAAATAAGTTCAATAACTGCTTGCTTTTGTGGCACTAATGCATGGGATATTGTTCCCCATCCTTTCATTTTTAGCCTATGAATTCCTTTTTTGGATTAGATGTGTCCTTATATTCAGCATACAATTGGATTTTGTTTTCTGATCCATTCTGCCAATCTGTGTCTCTTTATCAGAGAGCTGTGGGTGTTTATGATAAAAGATATTACAAAAGGTATTGACTTATTCCTATCATTGCATTATTTTTCAGTTGTTGATTTCTTTATTTTTCCCTTTTGTTTAACTGCTTATCCTCCTCTACATATTAATTCCATCAGACATTTTGACATCGTTGCCTTTATTATCTCTATCTAGGATAAGCTTAAGAATTTTTTAGAGTGCTGATTTAGTGATCACAAATTTCTTAAAATAGTCTTTGTCATGCAATGCTCTTATTTCTCTATTGATTTTTAAAGATAGCATTACGGGATATATTAATCTGTTTGAAAGTTATTCCTTTTTAGGGCTTGAAACATTCTATTCCAAGCTCTCCTGACCTTTAAATTTGTGTTGAGAGGTCTACCATAGTCCTAATGAGTTTACCTTTATAATTATTTTTCTAACATATTTTAAGAGTCTGCCTTTGTGTTGGACCTGTGAGATTATGACTAAGATGTGTCATGAAGAAGCTCTTTGATCATGGGTACTTGGGGTTCTATATGCCACACTTACTTGTATGTTGAATTCTTTCCCCATACTTGGAAAGTTTTTTGAAAACAGATTTTTATGTGCCATGCATTCTCTCCTTTCTGTGATTCAAATTAGTCTTAGGTTAATATCCTTTGTGTCACCTAGTAACTGTTAGGTCAATTTTCCTTGCTCTCTTGTAGGAATTAATCTAACCAAGGAAGTAAATGACCTTTAATAATGAAAACTATAGAGCTGGGCGTGGTGGCACACGCCTTTAATCCCAGCACTCGGGAGGCTGAGGTAGGGGGAGCGTTGTGAGTTCAAGGCCGGCCTGGGCTACAACGTGAGCGCAAGGCCGGCCTGAGCTACACAGTGCGACCCTGCCTCAAAAAAACCAGGGCTGGGAGTTTGGCTCAGTGGCTTAAGCACCTGCCCTGGCAGGCGCGAGGTTGTGAGTTCAATCCCCAGTACCGCAAAAAAAAAAAAAAAAAAATGAAAACTATAGTACTCTGAAAAAGGAGACTGAAGAGGCTATCAGAAATCAGAGAGATGTCCCCTGTTCCTGAATAAGCAGAACCAATATTGTGAAATGGCTACAGTACTAAAGTTGATATATAGGATTAATGTAATCTCAATCAAAATACCAACAACATTCCTCACAGAACTAGAGAAAACAATCCTAAAATTTGTATGGGACCAGAAAACCAAATCAATACTGGGCAACAAAAGCTAAGCAGGAGGCATTACAATCTCAGTCCTGAAGTTATATTACAAAGCCATAGTGATAAAAACAGTGTGATGTGTGCATGAAAAGAGACATGGAAATCAATGGAACAGAGTAGAGGAAGCAGAAACAATCCCAAGCACATTCAGTCACCTGATCTTTGACAACGGGGCCTAAAGTCTATGCTGGGGAAAGATATCCTCTTTAACAAATGGTGCTGGGAAAACTTGTTATTCACATGTAGAACACTGAATCTAGAACCATACCTATCATTAATACAATGATAAAATCAAAATAGATCAAAGACTTGCATATTAAGGCAAAAACAATCTGCTAGAAGATAAAATATCTAAAACTCTTGATATAGGCACAGGAAAGAACTTTCTCAACAGAACCTAAGCTGTACAAGAAATAGCATCAAGAATCAACAAATGGGATTATGTCAAATTATAAACCTGTGCAGCAAAGGAAATAACCAGTGGAGTTAAGGTACAACTATGGGGGGGGGTGCCAGTTGCTCCTCTGAGAGAGAACTAATATCTAGAATATGTAAAGAGTAAAGAAAATCAGACTTCTGAAGCAGGAGCCAGCCCTGTCCCTGGGTGCACAACAGCTGCCTTTGGGGCTACTTCCCACCAGTAAAGAGTGTGCGTTGGGAGAAGCAGCAGCCAATCCTGAGAGAGGCAGAAGCCAGCCCTGCTCTCATATGCACACTAGCCGCCATCAGGGACACTTCCTGCCAGTAACCAGCACAAGCTAGGAGAAGCATCAGCCAGCCCCATCCTCATGCACATATCGGCTAACATCAGGGAGCTCCAGCTCAGGCTGGGAAAAGCAGCAGCCAGCACCACACTAGTGCACCCACTGGCCATCATCATGTACCCATAGCCAGCACTGGCCAGGAAAACCAGATAGTCACACACAGAGAAATCATAGCTAATGTGGGAAGTACCTGGGGCCTCACAATCAGCTTGTCTGGAAGAACCCAGGAAAACGTCAAGACAAAGAAGCAAAAGGCAGTCTCTGGCCTCCAACCCATACAGAGCAAGTCCAGGAGATGTAAATATGGAAGAGACTGCAAGTCACACACCTGAAGTTTCTGAAGTGATGGCAACTGAAGTAAAGAAACAACTTCATGAGATTGTAAAAGTAATCAAATCAGAAATAATGTCTC
>RJWM01016803.1:32463-44717 GCA_004363535.1 Dasyprocta punctata
AGCACTCGGGAGGCTGAGGTAGGCGGAGCGTTGTGAGTTCGAGGCCGGCTTGGGCTACAACGCGAGCACAAGGCCGGCCTGAGCTACATAGTGCGACCCTGCCTCAAAAAACCAGGGCCGGGAGTTTGGCTCAGTGGCTTAAGCGCCTGCCCTGGCAGGCGCAAGGCTGTGAGTTCAATCCCCGGTGCCGCAAAAAAAATAAATAAATAAATAAATAAAAAAGAAATAATGTCTCGGGTAAAAAAAGAAATCACAAATATAATGAAAGAATTGTTCAGCATATCTAAAGAAGACATAGGTTAAAAAAATAGAGGAGCATAGGAAAATGAGAGAAATCTTAAATGAACAATATAAGAAAGATTTATAATACATGAAACAGATTCAAAGAGATATTCAGGAAATTAAGAATGCCATTTAAAGCTGGCAAAACCACTTTAAAGAAACTAAAGATAAACTTTCAGACCTTGAAGACAGGTTTATAGCTAGCGACTATGAAAGATTTCTTAAGAATAACAAGGAACCAGGAAATAACAATTCAATGGCTGCAAGACAATGCAAAGAAAAATAATTTAAGAATGATGGATGTCAGCAAAAAAGCAGGGTCAACACAAATGAAATAAAAAGGCTATTTATAGAAGTAATAGCAGAAAACTTCCCAAACATGGGAAAAGAACCTAACACAGGTAAGTGAAGCATACAGAACTCCAGCTAGCCATAACAAAAATAAATATACACCCAGAAATATAATAATCAGGATCCTAGAAATTCAGCACAAGAACAAATTATTAAAAGCAGTTAAAGAAAAGTAACAGATCACCCATAAAGGAAAACCCATCAGAGTCATGACAAACTTCTCAACACAAACCATCAAGTCAACAAGAGCTTGGAGTGAAGTATTTCAAGTCCTGAAAGAAAACAATTTCCAACCCAGATTGATGTACCCTGCAAAACTATCTTTCAAAATTAATGGAGAAACAAGATACTTCTATGACAAAGAACAACTGAAGGAATCTACAACCACCAAACCAACCTTACAAAGAATACTGAAGGACATTCTAGAGAGAGATAAAAATTACCATGGTTCCAGGAATAGTAGCAGAGGGGGATTGCCAAGTGAAGCAAGCAGTTGAATGGAGTGGCAAAGTAGAATGACAACAGCAGGAAAATAGCAAGGAAGAGATGAGCCAGAGCATGTTGGATGTAACCATTAATGTACATGGACTCAGTTCACCAATAAAAAGAAATACAGGCAGGGTGGTTTGGGAGACAGGATCTATCAATATGTTTATACAAAAAATATATTTAATGTGAGAGGAAATTCATAGATTGAAAGTCAAAGGGGAGAAAGCAATGTTCCATGTGACAAGGAACCAGGAAAAGCAGAAGTAGCTTGTCCATCAACTGCAGAATGAATAAGAAAGATACAGCATTTTTGTACAATGGACAGCTACTCATCTATAAAGAAAGATAACTTCAAGGCTCTTGTAGGTAAATGGATGCAACTAAAGATTATGCTCATGGGTGAAAAGGTTCAGAGGCACATTGGTGAACATTGTGTTATCTCCCTACTATAAAAAACTGAAGGAGTTGTGGGATACAAAATGCACAATAAATACTGTGAAAGTGAAAGGGGAGGAAACATCTAAAAAGGGAAGGTGGTAGACGTTGTTAATTTCCTAGTATCTTGTTTTGAAGCCCTGTATTGTTTTTATTGTTCTGTTTTGTTTGGTTTTATTCTGTTTCGTTTGATTTTATTATATCTGAAGGTATGGGCAGCTATTTCAAAGATAACAAAATATATTATGGTAGTCATTGTTGATTTCTTATTATCTCGTTTCAAAGCCCTATATTGCTTTCATTGTTTTGTTTTGATTGATTCTATTCTACTTTGTTTTGTTTGATTTTTATTATGTCTAATGATACAGGCAGCTACTTCGAAGATTACAAGAGGTGTTATAGTAGCCATTGTTGATTTCCTAATACCTTGCTTTGAAGTCCTATACCACATTCACTGTTTTGTTTTGATTGACTCTGTTCTGTTCTATTTTGTCTGGTTTTATTTTCTTCAAATTAAAAAAAATAGACTCCTAAAGATAAACAATCCAATCAAAAAAATGGACAAATGAAATGAGTAGACACTTCTTGGAAGAAGTACAAGTGGCTGATAGATGAAAAAAATGTTCAATACCTCCGGGCATTTGAGAAATTCAAATTAAAGCATCAAAATTTCATTTTAAGGCAGAAATAATGACAACCATCAAGAAATCAAATAACAAATGTTGATGAGGTTGTAGGGTGGGGTGGAGGATGAACACTTTTACAATGTTTATGGAAATGTAAACCAGTACAACCACTACAGAAATAAGTATGGAGATTCCTCCAAAAATTAAAAGCATAAATTCTATTTGGCCCAGATAGTAACTTTCTAGATATCTTCCCAAAGGAGTTAAAAACATCACACCACAGTGATGTGTACGTACTTAGCAGCACATCTCACAGTAGCTAAGTCTTGGAAACAACCTCTATGTCCATCAACAGATGAATGGATAACAAAACTGCTGTTTTTATACACAATGGAGTCAATATACATTTATCCGTAAAGAAGGATAAACTTGCATCATTTGTAGGAAAATGAATGAGATCATAATTTTTAGTGAAATAAATCAGACAAACAAGTTTAAATATCATGTAGCTTCTCTTATATGAGAAACGCAAATATAAGAACAAAAGAAGACAATAGGAAACAGGAAAACAATTCTTTTGCATATAGGAAGGGGATCTATAGATGGAGGGCAGAAAGATAAGAAGGGAAGGGGAAATTAGGTGAATTAAGATACGCACGTGTCAGCTTCATGATGAAAGTAACCATTATGCATTAAAAACGTGTAGTAACAAAAATTGTATATCATGAAAAGTAAAAATTTTACTCTAAAAATGGCCTACTTTTCAAGATACTAAAATCAACATTAAAAACATAAAAACTTTCCCATACACCAATAATGAGCTAGCTGAGAAAAAAATCAGGAAATCAATTCCACTCAAGATAGCTTCAAAAATAAAACAAAGTACTATGAAGCATCCTAATCAAACCCTCTATAATGAAAATTACAAAGTGTTGAAGAAAGAAATTGGATAAGGCACTAGAAGATGGATAGATCTCCCATGTCCATGGATCAGCTGCAAGCAATCTGTAGACTCAGTTCTTTCTCCATCAAAATTCTAACAATGTTCTTCACAAAACTGGGAAAAATAATTCTAAAACTCACAGGAAACTCAAAAGACCCAGATAGTCTAAGAAATCCTAAATGAAAAGACCCAAGTTAGAGACATCGTAATATCTGATTTCAATTGTACTGCAAAGTCAGTGTAACAAAACCAGCATGGAACTGACACAAAAATAGACACTCAGACCAGTGGAACAGAACACAGACAGCCATATGATTTGATTCTTTAAGGAGTCAAAGAACATATGTTAGGTAAAAGACAGTCTCTTTCATAAATGATGCTAGAAAAACTGGATATACTTATGTAAAACACGGTAACAACAACCCTTTCACTCACCCTGTATGAAAATCAATTCAAAATGCATCAGAGACCTAGACAAAATACCTGAAGATGTGAAACCTCTAGAACATAATCTAGAGGAAACACTTGAAACTATACACTCAAAGACTTCCTGAACAGAATTCTAATAGTACAGAACACAATATCGAGAATTTGCAATCAAAACAACATCAAATTGAAAAGATTCTGGATAGCAGGGGAAACAACCAACAGACTGACTCTCTGGGGTCAGAGAAAATCTTTGCTAGCTACTCTTCCAACAGAAGATTAATATCTAGAATATATAACAAACTCAAAAAGAAAAACTGTAGCCCAAAGAATAGGTCAATGAATTTGAACAGACACACCTCAAAAGTAGTAAAAATAGCCCATAAGTATGTGAAAAAACTGTTCAATATCTTTAGCCATTTAGGGAATGCAAATCAAAACTACACATAGACTGCATTTCACTCAAGTCAGAATGACTATCATTAAGAATACAAAAAGCAACAAATCTGGTGAGGGCGTAGGGAAATAGAACTCGTATATACTGCCAGTGAGAATGTAAATTAAGTCAGCCACTATGGAAATCAGCATGGAGGTTCCTCAACAAACTAAAAATAGGACTGCATATGATCAACCAGCTCTCCCACTCCTTGATACATACCCAAAGAAATGAAATTCAGCATATTATAGGGCTACGTGCAGACATATGCTTATTGAGGCACAATTTCCAACAGCCAAAATGAGGAACCAGTCTAGGCATCCATCAACAGATAGGTGGATAAAGAAGAGGTGATATATATACACACAATGGAGTAGTATTCAGCAGTAAAGAACATAATTATGTCATTTTCAGGAAAACAAATGGAACTGGAGATCACCATGTTAAGTAAAGTGAGTCAGACTCAAAAAGACAAGTATCATGTTTTCCCTAATATGTGGAATCTAAAATAGATGACATGAAAGTAGAAGAGAGACTATCATGTAAGAAGAAGTCAATACAAAAGTAGGACTGTAAGAGAGGGTACAGGAGATGATTAAAATATATTTTTTATCCATATGAGAATACCACATTGAAATCCAATATTTATAAAGGAAATAGGAATCAATAATTTTTAAATAAGCTTATTTAAAAATTTTCCCTGTCACTTTGTACCAACTAGGATGGCTATGATTTATTTTAAAGATAATAACAGGAGATGGTGAAGAGGTAGAGAATTCGGAGCCCACACACACTTATGGTGGGAAGGTTAAATGACACAGCCAGCTTGGAAAACAGTTTGGTGGTTCTTCAGGAGATTAAATAAGCAGAGTCAGGACCTATACTTCTATTTCTAATTCTGTACCTAAGAGAAATGAAAACATATATACATGAAAATGTGTACACAAATCTTCATAGAAGCATTGTTTGTAGTAGCCAAAAAGCAGAAACAACCCTTTGCCCATCAACTGATGGATAAAACAAATAGTATATATTCCTACAATGGAATATTGTTCCACCATAAAATGAATGAAGTACTGATACATGCTACAGTACTAAGGACTCTCAAAAACATTATGCTAAGGGAAAGAAGCAAGACACAAAAGAGCACATATTGTATGATTCCATTGCATGAACTATCTAGAATAGGCAAATCTGCAGCAAAAAATTCAGTACAATAGTTGTTATGTAGGGCTACAGAAAGGGAGGTAGGGAATGCTACTACATATAGATTTTTATGGGAGAGAGGGATGAAATTATTCTAAAATTTAGATGGAGGCTCTTTTACTCTGAGTAGATTAAAAATCAGTGGACTGAACACTTTAATAGGCAAATTGTATAGGGTATGATTCATATTATCTAAATCACATTACCTTGACCAAATAGCATCTAAAGTTTTAAGGTTCTATTAAGTCCCCAAACCATTAAGGAAAAAGAAAAACAGCCAAGAATATAGTGATGAATTATTACTTTTAATTTCAAGCAAAAAATAAGCATCTTACAACTCCAGATATAAAATACAGATTATCTAGATAAAATAATTAGGATATCAAGTTTCTCTCTCTTCATTCTAAATTCCAGAAGAAAGATGTCCTAAGAGTTTTGTTCTCAAGGTTTGGAGCTATTGAGAACATTTGAAAATAGAACAATATACCCACCCAAGAAGATACTTATGTCCATCTACATACTTCTGCCTAAAACAGTAACTTGATGAATTCTTCTCCCTACCAAATAAAGTCTTAAAAGATTAGGATCTTCAAGCATAAGGAGAGGTCTTCTGGGGTGCCATCAAAATATGCACTTACTATCTAAATCTTTAAAAAATTGTATTACAGTAAAATACATATAGCCATTAATCCCCTTTGAAATATTATCCCTCCAAATACATTTATCCCATCATTCTTGCCACTTTCTGAGGCAGTTCTTCAAGTCTGATTTCCTGTCTTTACAATATATGTTCTAAAATGCAGTGATTGCTGCTGCTGAGGGTTATTCAAGGGACGAGAATGTTTGTTAAAACACGGTGTAGGGGCCAGGAGTTTGGCTCAGCGCCTGCCTGACAGGTGTGAGGTTGTGAGTTTGATCTCCAGTACCAAAAAAAAAAAAAAAAAAAAAAAAATATATATATATATATATATATATATATATATATATATATATAGCTTCAAAACATTATGGTATATCCTCATCCATCTTATTCCCCAGACCTGGGACTGTATGACTTCTTTCTCAAAGTCAAAATGACTATGCAAGGTAAATGGTTTGAATCAGTTTAAGACATCAATGCAGCCATGACTGATGGTGTAACTGAAGACACTCACAAAAGAGTACTTCCAGAGCTGTTTCAAAAAGTTGGGAGAACAATGGGACAAGTGTGTTTGAAGTGAGGGGAGTACTTTGAGTGGGATTAATAACACATGCCTTTTACTGAAATAATTTTTTAAAATTTAAACATTCACCATAAGTTTCAATCACATTTCATATTGAAGGGGTAAAGAGGGGCCTAGAAAGAAGACCAGGCTACACAACGCTATGTAGTGGTCCCAGGGAGTTTTGGTGATAGTGGCAATCTGTTTCCAACCCATTAACATTTCCTGACTCATGCTGAGTACTCAATCCCCACGTGTGCCTGGCACATAACTAGAAGTACTGCTCACATTATTCATTAACCACAGTAAGGAAGCACACTTACTTCCACACTAATGGAGAAGGAAAGCCAAATAAGAGCAGGGCCCTTCAACTTCAGCATACTGACATTTGAGACCAGTTGATTCTTTACGATTGGGATTGTCCCGCACTTTGTAGGACATTTAGTACCACTCCCACTAGTTGCCAGTAATGACTCCAGATATTGTCAAATGTCCCCTGGGGAGTAAACCAATCCTTGCTGTGAATCACTGCCTAAGAGTGATTTCACAATTTACCCAATCCAAAGTCAGACCTGCATGATTCCAAATATTCCTAAATGGTTGAAAAAAACTGGTAACCAATTTATATAAAGAAAACCACTCGAACTTCAGAATCCTGGGTTCTTAACTTTGTATCACCAGTAATCACTTCTAACCTTGGCTGACAATGCCCTGTCTTGCCAATGCATGCCTTTTCTGCAGAGACGTGGCTTCTGGATTTATTTAGCCTGATGCTCTCCAGTGCCCAGAGCAGCACAAGGAGAACAAAGCTGCTCTGAACTCACAGTGCTACCACATCAAACAGGACTCCTCTGAACCCTTGAAGGGTTCTTAATAGGATTTCAGTCCCTCATGAGAAAAGACCCTTTCTTTAATTACACAGGGTGTCCAGTTAAAATGATAGATTGCCCTGTGAGTAGTATTGTGACTTGGCAGTACCCTTGGTACTTAGACTCCAAGAACAATTTAAAAACACAAATGGAACAATTATCAGTGGAGAGGGTCCCAGGATCCTTGTCCAAGTCCCGTACCTTGCACCTCCCAGAAGGGTCAAATCATTTTTAATGTTTAACCTAAGCCAAAGAAGATTCAATATGCTAAATCTGCTGCCCTGAAAATTCTGTCATGTTGAGACAAAAGAAACTCCTGTTAAGTATAACTATGAAGAAATCTCATCACAATTGGAGTGTTTCAAAATATATAGCTCTATACTTTCCAGAGTACAAGAACAAATGCCAACTGCTCTGAAGAGGTTCCCAGCAACTCCCAAGATCCACCTAGAACAGCTTTAACAAACATACTAAGACTTTCAGGACTAATCTATTTAGAATTCTCATGTCTACCTTTAAAATTTTAGATCTCTAATTGAAAGCTGAGAAATTTTAAATTATGAGTCTGAATCAATTAAATTTTTATTACAATTTTTTTCATATCAAATTACATGAAAAGTAGCATGACACATACACGTGTGCTCGTTCCATTCCACTTAACCTTTATAATCTTGCTCCTCATTAGCTATGAAACTCTTGCCCATAATAAAGTGACTTCTCCCCTAGAAATGGAGAATTACAATTAAACTGCTTTACAAAATGCCTGATTTAACTTCTCAGACGTCACAAATGACACAAGGAACTAACACCAGTGAGACCTACGATAAATTTAGGATTTCAGCCATATCCTTCTACTAGCTGAAAACAAGGTATAAAAGCAAGAGAAGAGCTAGGTCTTCTTGGATGACACAGGATTCTCAAACTTCTTGGACTGGGGACTTCTTTAGTAGGAAAAAAAGTTGTATAATTTATCGTCTAATTGGCACCACAGAACTATTCATTCCTTTACCCAGTAAATATTTTTTCCAACATTTACACCATGGCTCTGAAACCAAGGGTATTCAGTCTCTTGTCTTGCCTGCCTGTTGTAAAATCCCACGTGGCTCAGTGATCAGAATTATTTTGCAAAGTTATGAACTATAACATGAATTTAAATATCAAGTGGCTCTGGGGAAGCACCCTGCGCTCTGTGAATGAGGCACTTTGTAGGAAGTGCTTCACATTCCTTGTCCCATAGCCTTCTTCTCCGTACAGCTTGCAAGGTCTCAGCAGGTAGCCAAAGTCCACCAACTCAGTCCTTAGCAGAGATCAGAGGCTACGCCAGCATTTAGCAGAACTGATAGGAAAAAAGGTGCTGCTTTTATGAGGTGCTCCTGGTGGAACTTTAATAGTTTGCACCACTGATAAAATTATCGTTTATAAATCATATGTCAAGACATCAGCCCTCATATCGTTCTTCAAGAGTCACCACTAATTTTAACCTAGCTAAATAATCCTTGATATGATTTACCCTCTGGTGACCATGTTTAAACAAAAAGAAAAGAACTTCTTATCATCATTCACAGTTTGTATAAATGCGCTATGGAAACCGTGAGATGTGGAGCAGCAGTCAGTCCATGCTGATGGTCATCTCGCTGCCTTCTGGAGCCTTCTGATTCTTGTGCCTCTGCCCCATGCACACTCAGCAGCTCCCACTCCTTGGCTGGCAACCATTGCTGACATCCAGACAAATAACCTCGTCACCAACGCAAGCTGTACACTGGTCCTTCTGTTCCTTCATTCAGCTGAACACTATGAATCTGCTTTACTGTGCTGATCCTGTCCTTGGTGTGGGAGATGGAAAGGTAACTAAAACAATCACCATTCCTGCAAGAGGACGAGGAGGTGTGAAGGAGCAATTGAAGAGAATGTGCCAAGTGCAAGGGATGGGGTAAAGGATAAGCAGCAATGCTCAAGCCATCCTTGTGCTGTCACAGAAGGCTTGTGGCCAAGTCTCCATGGAGTCTAAAGACAGTCAGAGGCCAATGGCCAATGGGCCTTGGGTAGAGAGAGAAGGAAGTAACTGGTGCCAAGTCCTGGTAAGGGACGAACATGGGTCCACAGGTACCTCATAGAGTGGGAGGTAGACAATGGCATAGGATGAAGCAGAAGGCGGAGCAAGGAAAGTTAGAATAACAGGGAGCAAAGGACTTTCCCTGGACTACTGATGTGAGCAGTGTGCATGCAACAGCTGTAGTTTGAAGCAAAGTTGGCTCACATGGCAAGTACTGCTGGTTGTCTCCTCTTCTCCTTTATTAATATGACTTCTGTTTATTTGCATCAATTCTAAATTGCAAATTTAGGTGCTCTAAAAGCTTCAAGAAGAGTTTGTTGGGGTAGGGGTTCTGGAAAAGTTCTTGACAGAGGGACAAATTGGGTAGAACATTCTTTGGGTCTTGTTATCTTCCTCATTTTTGCCCGTGGAATACAGGTGGGATAGCAGGAACAATAGCATCCATCTTGCTGTTGTGAGGAAGCCTTGAGGATGGAAGCCACATGCTCAGAATAACAAAGCAGAGATAGTTCTCTTCTCCATGGAAATACCATGATCACCCTGGAAGTTGACTTAGCTCCAGTCCTCCTTTATTTGAGAGAGAAATGTATCATTTTTTTAAGTTCCAGTGATTCACATTTTCTATTACAGGTACAGAAATGCCTTACATGGATAAGGACGGAAAACAAAGCTCTACGTTAATCCCAGCACTCGGGAGGCTGAGGTAGGAGGAGCGTTGTGAGTTCGAGGCCGGCTTGGGCTACGACATGAGCAAGGCCAGCCTGAACTACATAGTGTGACCCTGGCTTGAAAAAAATAGGGCCGGGAGTTTGGCTCAGTGGCTTAAGTGCCTGCTTGGCAGACACAAGGTTGTGAGTTTGATCCTTGGTACCAACAACAACAAAAAAAAGAGATATATCTACAAGAAGGCACATGGTGGCCTCATTTCATGGTAAGGGGGTGGAGGTAGGCATAGGGGTTTGAGAAATCCTAATGAGCTCTGATGAATGAGGCTGGTGATTGATGGCAGGGGACGAGGCGAGATTTGAGTTTCTGGTTTCTGGTTTTAGACAAGGGAGATGACAAATTGCCATCTATTTACAACAAACTTTCCAAATGTTTCATGCTAAATTTAAGACTACCTGAAAAACCCAGAATCCCTTGAATCATCCCTCAAGTTGCAACCACGGTCTCCCCCAACAAAACGTGTAATAAACACCAGAAGTTTCCAGGCCAACTTTGGAATCTATCTCTGATAACATCCCTAAACCTTTGAAGTACAAAAGCCTTTAACTTCAAAGAAAAACTTATTTTAGCTATTTTCCTTTAAAAATGGAGTGTACTATCAAAATTCGATGGTGGAATACCTTTGCTGAATTCTTAGTCCTTTTCAAAATCAACTGAACTGGGCAAGGAGAGACATTGAGATTTTAGTAGTTTAATTCTAACCCCATCATCCAGGAGGAGCCATCTCATCCTTCCTTTCGTCACCTCATCTAGAGGTGGTAGAACAAGATGTTTCCTCTGTTCCTTAAACTCTAACTTGGCGGGGTGAAACCTCAATATCTTCAGAGGTCCAACTCAAGTGTCTTCTCTTTCCCTGAAGCCCGTTGTGATCAGTAAAGCCAGAAGCAATTCTGCCTTTCCTAAACTGGCAGGATTCTAAGATCTCTCCGAATATTGCTCCCCACAGTTGACTTAATGGAGCAAATCCAGGGAGAAGCGCTCCATGTACTGCATCCATTGCACTAATTCTCCCTCTCTCTGATCTGAGCTCTTTTCCTTCTGTATGAGACAACAGAAAATGTGCATTCAATGCTGCAGCCACTTTGTGCTGCCTTACGCAGGGAAGCACTGATGCTTGGAAAGCTCCTGGTGATAACCTCTGCTTGCAGGGCCCGGTTCAGTCTGTCACCTCCATCCTGTGGCATCAGTTTGCTCGGCAGGACTGTAGGAAAGTGAAAGGAGACACTAAAGAACAAGGCATTTAGTCATTTCATGGCCTGAGCTAGAAAAATAAAAGGAGGACAGGAGATAGAAGGACAAACTGTACTATGTCGGCACGTTAAAAACTTTGGAAAATGGGAGGAATTGCTCGTTATTTGTAGTCCTCTGTGAGGCATTTTGTACTTTCATTCAACAAGCCTTTGTGGTGCATCCTTCCTGCTCATGCTGCCTTAGGAGCCATGGTGTGCTGAGCCAGCTCCACGGCAGGCAGGAGCCCAGCCTTTAAACACAAGGAATTTATGGAGCCGGTTTTTAGACTACTGGGAGTTCAGAATTGGCCACAGCTGGAATATTTATGCAACAGAAATTCAAGAGACCACCACTGATCAGGGCTTTTTATTTTCAGGGAGCCACCTTGCCAGCACACTACTAGTCCTATAATTGTGAGTAAGTTGCCTTTTTTTGTTTTGTAAACTATATCCCCACAGCCCGCTTTATTTTTTGAGATAGGGTCTTGCTAAATCACGAAGTTGCCTAGACTGGGCTTTAAACTTGTAATCTTCCTGCCTCAGCCTCCCAGAGTGCCGGGATTACAGGTGTGTGCCACTATGCCTGGACAGTAAAATACATTTTGAGTCCTTGGATGTGGCTTCCTGGCTAGTGGGTAGATGCTGAGACAGTGGTCAGGATGGGCAGCACACACCAGGCTCTCATGTGGAAGGCTCTGGCCTGAGCTGCTCCATTAACAGGAGAACAACCACAAAACTGTTAACCCCAGATGAACGCCACACAAATCCAAAGGTGTAATATAAACCAGCTCTTGAACACCATCTCTGACAATATGGAGAGATTCAAAAATTTTAAGTTCTCTGATTGCAAATTAGGTAATAATTCTGCATAACACACCTACACTTTTAAATGAATGGACAATGAATTAAGAAAGAAATGTCAGCTGGGGATGGTGGTGCACACCTATAATCTCAGCACTCTGGGAGGCTGAGGCAGGAGGA